>QNQO01002261.1:0-129086 GCA_003290165.1 Berberis thunbergii
GAAATCAGGAGACATATTCTTTTGTTGAATCTGAATCTGCGCAAGACTGCCAAGAGATAGCCCCATTCAATTCTGTCATACGCCTTTTCCATATCCAATTTAAATATAATATTATTTCCATGGACCTTATTCCCAATCTCTCTCATCATTTCTTGAGCCAACCCAATGTTGTCTGAAATGAGTGTCCCCTGAACAAAGGCACCCTTGCTCTAGAAAATATATTTGGTAGACAACTTGGCCATTCTCAGACTACAAGATTGTGCTGAAAATTTTGTATACCACATTGCAACAGGCTAATAGGCCTAAAATCAGAATAAGAGACAGGTTCTTCAATTTTCGGAATAAGAGCCAAAAAATTGGAAGAAAAGGTACCTGGCAGCGCATGACAATCAAAAAATTCCTTTGCAGCTTCCCAGATGTCGAGGCCAATAATATCCCAGCAATTTTGACAGAATCCAGCTGTGAAGCTGTCCGGACCCGGGGCACTATCATGGGGAATACTAAAAACTGCTTGCCTGACTTCCTCTAACTCTGGCATCTGCATGAGGATTTTACAATCCTCCTCTTGTATCAGACTCGAAATGCAATCCATGAGTGTGGGATCATCTTTATGCTCTCTCGATGAAAGCAAGGATTCAAAAAAATTATTAGCTTCCAAAATTTTTTTTTGCCGTGGCTAATTAGCAACGGGATATTTGCCGTCACTGATTCAAATAGTGATGATAATATGAGCTACGGTATAGTGACGGTAGTTGTGTCGTCGCTAATTCCTTTTAGCTACGGTTTTGGGACAATTAGCAACGGATTTTAGCCGTTGCTAAGTTCAATTTTTTTGTAGTGATGTTTCATTGGCCCGCTATATCAACATTATGAATAGTCTTGGTTAGACATATATGAATGGGTAGGGGTTTGGGTATGGAAGTGACACGATAACACAACAAATTTCCAAATACTAGAATGTTGTTACGCAAAATCTATTCTCAGATTAAAATATAATAATATAATCAATCATATTCATACCATAAACATAAATTCATAAACATTACATTACAATATCTTAAACCTCAAATTCATACGATTAAACACAAAAAAGCAATCATAATTCATACATATATGCTTCTTAAACATGCACATCCATGTTAAATATTGTTGACTCGCACAATTTTGTCTCAAAAGTCAAGATCGACTCGCATACCAAAACGATTTTCCTCAACTCAATGACTCATGAAATCAGAACTCATACGATTCGGTTTTTTTTTTTTTTGCCTTGTTTATGTCGCATTAAACGCAACTCGTAGGGTGTTTTTCTAAACAGAAATACTATTCTTATTTCTATTTTTTTGCTTCCAAACAAATATAAAAAGATGAAGCCTAGACGTAGTAAGTTTGAGACCTTAACATGTTTGTTTTTTATGAACTCTAAGCTATTGTAACTAAATCTAAGATAAACCCAAATTCAAGATAAATAAGAAAGTAAATATTCTTTCATTCAATCAACCGAAGAACAATGATCAATGCTTTGCCTTATTCATAATCTCCCTAACTTCTTTGGCAGCTAACTAACCAAACCTTAATTGGCTAAAAATGATCTAATTATTATGGGTTTTCCTTAATAAACCAATTATAGTTAATAAACTAACCCATAATCTACCCGCTTACATCAACCTCCCCGAGTTGAAGAAGCTCGTCCTCACGATTGAAGAAGCTCGTCCTACACTACATAAAAAAATTCAAAAAAAACCAAAATTAAACAAATTAGTGTTACGGAAATTTCGAGTGCTACACATTTTAGCTTCATATCTTCGTTTTTATTTCTTCCTAAATATTTTCTATTATGTAAAAGGTAGGGCTTTTCTATGAATACCCTTTTATAAAATTGTCTCAAACTAACTAGTAGAACAAAAAATAATCGAACGAACCAAATACCCAAATTATCCAAAATACAGAACGTGAGCTCCATGACTATGCTTCAACCTGCGTTAAGTTTTAACTTCTATTTCTCCCACACTTCTCTATGGCTCTCTTATGTTGCCTGTGATTATTTATTTATTTATTTATTCCAATTGATATGTTTGTTCCATATGTAATATTTTTTTGTGAAAAATCACCGTCTTTGCGAAATGACTAACTGTTAATTTTGTTACTGTCAAAATAACTAGTCTTGATCTTTTTTTGATGAAATGATTACACTGAGTCAATTTGGAATTGCCAAAAGACTAACCCTAGTCATTTTTCCATTAGATGCTTGAAATAACCAACCTGGATCGTTGTAGACAGGGGAGAAAACAAGGTCAACATCGTTGGGATGGACGAAATCAAGAGATTGTACAACCCTAAATCTTTGGAGATCAAGGATTGCGTCGTGAGGAGGGGATCATAAGAAGAGTTTAAGTTTCCAGTAGTAACTATTCAAACTCTGTTTGGTTTTAGTAGAAGGTTTATGGCATAGTAAAGAGAAATATTTAATTTAGTTTGGGGTGTGGATTTTAGAATGCACAAACCCAAATATGGGGAATTATTTTGGGAATTAGATGATTTTAGTAAAAGATGTGGTAAAAAAAATCTTTTTTTTAAAACCTACTAATCACATGATAATTGCATGACATAAGGTGGAGAGATTGTAGGATGTTTCATGTTGCTTTTAAATATCCTATAATAGTTTGAATAAAACTTCCATGTTGCGCTGAAAACTTTTGAATGCGCTTAAACACATGCCTGGGAGCAGAACATTGTTTCACCCAACTATCTAGATGTTGTACGCTTCTGTCAGAGTAACGAACATGACCTAAGCTTGCAACATTAATTTTTTTTTTGTTCGATTTCAAAAACATTTTAACTTCTTATTTTTATTTATTCTTTTTTTCCTAAACATTTTGTTTTTTGTAAAATGTGGGGTTTTCTTATGAATTCCCTTTCATATAACATACCAAACTAACTAGTAGAACTAAAGAAATATCTAACAATCAAAATACCCCAATTATCCGAAATACAAAAACGTGTGTTTCAACCTGTGTTATGTTAACTAGTATTCTCCCACACTTCTATGTGGCTTTCTTGTGTTGTTTGTTTTTTTTTTTTATTTGTGTCACACCCCGACCCGCCATGGGAATCGCAGCGTGCCGATGCGTGAACTAACCCGTAATACAGGCAGATCGTAACTGGCCACAACAACATAATATAACACATTCTTGAAACGAGAATCAAACAAAAATGACAACTACGATAAAATTTGAACAAAATAAGAGTATACGATTCGCCCTGCCAGAGTCATAGCGACAAAAACAATATATACAAACATCTAGTATTTAACAAGATAATACAAAGGAAGCAAAACATACCCGTACAGAGTGGACATGACCAAACAACACAAAATAAGCCCATAAGCACCACGATCAGCAGGAACGCTAACACTGTCTGAACTCCAATAGAAGACCACCACTTGCAGGGTCAGCAAAGCACAAAGCTAGCTGGTGCGAGCGAACTAAATACAAATAACAAAATAATATACAAGGGAAATTCATGTCACACAATAAATAGTAAGTGAGTAATCCTAGATGCATGATCCATAAATGGAAAAGGTGTCCCTATATAGGTTCTAAAGTCTAAATCACACCGTGTCTCTAAGGATAATATTTCTAAGTTCAAACACAAACACAAGCATTTCAGATTCAACAATAACTAAGAGTTTACAAAATATGTTGGTCATTACAAGTGATTCAAACATGGTGAATATCAAGCGATGAAAACAAATAAAATATCATCATTCTCCATAGTCTCCTAGGTATAGCAATCAAGTCGAAACCAAAAAATAAATTCGGTATAAGTGTCTCATATCGTAGGTATCCGCATACCCTACGAATGTGTCTCACCCAGACACATCCCAAAACTTCCACTAGTACCACTTTGGGTGGTTTGTATCCCAATGGGGTGCCATCTGCCAGGATACAAACTTAAACATCCCAAATGACTTGCCTAACACGGCCAACCTATTACAAATCAAACTCAAGCGCGCTGAGAGGGAAAGCGAGTAATCTCCAAAACACGTCCTCCGAGACCCGTCCTAGTGCAATCTCTAGTGGCAAGTGCGTGCAAGAGCTCACCTGACCTCAGCAAACTTGCCACATGCAATGGCATCCTCAATATCTAGTGCAAGTTATCTCAAACACCATCAAACTCATGATGCAAGCAAGCTCCTAAGCATCAGCACAAGAGGAATTTACAGTGAGGTAAAGACACTTAACATTTTTTTATAATTAAACCTCCAGTGGAGAGGGGCGACTATGGGATGCAAGACCTTTATTACTTGAAAAAACAATTGTACATCGGTCGGGGGTACATGCATGATGACTTTACCCGAGAAAAGAAACCAATGGACTTACATCATAAACAAACCTAAATAAAAAAAAACTCGTCCATGAAAGAAATTCCCTACTCTCTTTGAGACCTTGTAAAGGCCTGGTTCACCGAATAATAGACCTTAAATAATATGGCCAATCCCCAAGTAAAGCATTACATAACAAAAAGGAAAAATTAAAAGCAATACCTATTTCACCAAGAATAAGGCCAACACCGAAGAATGTTTAGAACTTAAGAGACCTTATTCAAGTGAAAGGTCAAAACTCACCAAGAATTAAGGCCTCATAAACAAACAAAAAGGTGCACAAACAAAGACTTGAATCAAACCATCTGTCCAAGAATCCATAGCCCTACTCAAAATCCATTTAAAAACTTGCAACGTGATCACCTTGAAGATTATGCTCCAAACTGCAACTTGATGCACAACATCTTGCAAGTTGCAACACAAGCAACTCGCAATTTCTAAATGCAAATTGCAAAATAACAAAATCAAGATACAATCTTCCATCTAACAACTTGCAATCATCAAACTTGAAAATATTGTTCGCCTCATAGCAACCTGTATAAACTGAATAAACTGTCGGCACACATTTCTCCGCAATCATTAGCTTGAAAAAAGATGCCAAAGCAACAAGTATCATTTCAGCACTCTGTCCAGCACAGAGAACTGAATAAACTGCTCACCACACAACAACTTGAACCATAAAACAACTCCAGATATCCAACAAATTCCCGCATTCAAAAGACACTCAAATCGCAAATTGCCATTATAAACTTGTAAGCAATAAAGACACCATACACTGCTAACTCTAGCCCAACCCCCTGCCAAATTCCAGCACACACTCACGCCATAAATGCAGTAAAAACAAGCAAACCAGAGTGCATCAGGATAGAGCATGCTATCAAAACAGAACGTGCTGTCCAGTGCATTGCAGAACCAAAAAAACTGGACAAAACAACTCCAATTCTAGGTAGACCAGCCCTGCAAGCAAAAAATCGCTGCTTCGCATCGACGACAATTGAATATAATGTCAAAACCCTACATATTAACATCAAAACTTCCTCTATCCATAACCATGACGAACATAAGCCATATGGAAACTGTCAAGCAAAACCAACCCTACCAATTGCCTAGGTATGTCATTTGCTCCAAAGTGACAGTCCTACAATCTTTTTGTGCTCTATCGGCTAGTGCATCCGCCACCGCATTGGCCTCTCTATAGATATGTTTGCACTCTCGTCGATTTTTCCGCCATCACCTTAATTTCCTTAAAAATGTTTTCAAGTGCCAAGGAATTTTAAAGGTTTCCCTAAACAAACCACAAACAAGTTCCGAATTCATTTGAACCACCACATTGCTAAAATTGAAGGAAAAACAAATGCGCAAACCCTCCACGAGAGCCAAAGCTTCTGCATTATAATTGGATCCTTCACCGAAAAACAATTGTTTTCCCACTACACAAGGACCCCTGGGGTCTCTAATAATCACACCCTCCTGATGCCTTTTTTTTACGAGAGGATCCATCAACATTAAGAGCAACAGATTATGCAGAAAGAGGACCCAAAAAAAATCTAACCATCTTCCTTCTAACTGGGATCTCATGAAGCCCCAAAGCCCGTAATGGTGACTTATTCCCACTAATTTGTTTCGGGGTGATAAAAGTGTCTGCCAACCGTAAATTACGCCTAATGTTCACAAAAGTAGAATTTGGAAGCATCTTCGTAGACACACTTACATCTTTGGTTCCAAATTTCCTATAAAATGACACACCTATTTCCAAATTCATCTTGGCTCTTTGAACCATATCAATAAGACCATAGAGATCTCTGCCAGTTTTCTTACGTGCACATAAAACCCCCTTCAAAGTGACTCCACACCTTTAACGCCAATTTCCATCCAGAAATAGGTGATTCAAAGATTTCGTCCTCGGATTATCACAACACCTACATCTTGAGGCTAGACTAAAATCGCATCTGTACAACTCCCGTCCACTGGGACACCTCTTCGCAGTAATTTCCAAACAAAAACTGATATTCTGGAGGGAATAATGTCTTGCCATATCTTTTACTTAACTCATTTACCGCCTAATGATTTCGTAACAATTCATAAGCCGGCTGAAGTGAGAAAAAAACCATCCGAGTTCGGAGCCCATACACACCTATCCTCGCCATATTTTCACTACGCAATCTATCTGCATATAGGTTACGCGCCATCTACCTAAGAGTTGGGTTGATTAAATCAAAATTACCCAAGCTCACTTCCCTTACCATAGGCCAAACACCACGACTAACTAAGTCCTCCGACTTTCTGAAAGAAGCCACAATATTCCAATTTTCCTCATAAAAACTAATAGAGCCCTTGCCAATGCGCCAAAATGAATTACTCAATAAAAAAGATTTACAAAGCATGATTTCCTTGTAAAAAGGTGAAGCCCCACATTTCACAATTTGCCCACTCAAAGCAACTCTAGGAAACCAGTATTTATTCATCATAAAAGAAGCCCATAAAGAATCTGAATTAATAAGGTTCCAAAGAGCCTTAACTCCAAAAGGCTTCATCACAACTTTCAAATTTTTTACACCAAAACCTTCCTCCTCCTGAGGGAAACAAATCTTGTCTCATGACACCCATTTTTTCTTCAACTTGCCTTCACAATCCCCCCAAAAGAAATCCGCTAACAAGCAATTAATTCTTGATAAAACTTTCTTGGGAACACACATGGCACTTAGAATATAAATAGGGATCGAGCTCAAGACATGTTTAATAAAGATCAATCTTCCCCCAGGGAATAACAATTTTGCTTTCCATCCCTGAATACGATGTTGAATTTTAGCAATCAACTATTCGAAATAGGAAATCCTAACTTTACCTTGAAAATTTGGCCCTCCCAAAAACGTCAAAGGAGCAACTTTAAATTGGAATCCTGTACACTTTTTCAAAGCCACAATTATTTCCACAGCCGCCTATCCTCCAACAAAATATAGATTTTCCCTCATTCATTTTCTGGCCTAAAACATTACAATATATTTTCAAAAATTCCATGCATCCCAAAACAAAAGATTTTCTACCCTTTAAGAAAATAAAAGTATCGTCTGCATAGAGAAGATGTGACACCAGTCTGCAGGCCCTAGGCGTAAAATAATACCCAAATTTTCTTTTATTGAAAGCCACTTGCAATCCTCTACTTAGGACTTCAGAGGCAATAATGAATAATAATGATGACAAAGGAAATTTTATCGATTGCTTTTATGACAAACATGTTCATTATACCAAGATAATTCTACAACTTTTATTTGGCTGCATAAAGTGATGATTGATTCATTTGCTTCTTCTTGTTGGTGTGACTGGATGAAAATTCTTTTAAAGGCTTGGAAGTTTATCATTCATCATTCGCATTCAAAATTCATCAAAACTCGATGACAAGTTTGTGCGAAGCGGAAGCGTAAGACACCGAACCTTTCCCTCGGTTTGAACTTTATTTGGTTAAGTGAAGAGCCTGAACCATTCATCATGGAATTTGATGCATTCATGTATTTTAAAGTAATTTATGATTGTCGTTAATTAAGATACATGTATAATTTTAAGTGTAAATACATGTACTAGTATTAATTAGGGAAGAACATATTCATGGATGGGTGTTCCATAATTTCCCATATAAGCTAGTTTGTATGAATGAAATGGTAATGCAGATTGCAAATTCAGAATATATTGTTAGTGAAAAGTGTTCTGCCAATCACATACTCCTATCTCATTGGTGGATTCCTTGAAGTGGCGAGAAATCTATCATCTTCTTACTCTAATCTCTTGGTGGATTCCTTGAGAGACGAGTATTCCTTATCATTTTGCATCAGTGAAATTACATCATAACATCCTTTCATTTGTCTGGTGTTAGGTGAATTATTAGAAATGATCCTCTAATGTTCAATGATCCTCCATTTTGTATTATTTAGAATTGCTATTTTTTCAGTGTAGATGCCAACTTATGTACTCTTTTAGGGTTTCTAATTGATTCAATTCTTATGCTTTGCTTTCAAATTCTTGAAACTTTGTTCAAGAAGGAATTGTTGGACTTGTCACCAGGGAACAATACATAGAAAAGGTTTGCATTTTAATTTCTCTTTTAAGATATTTTTGTAGTTGTAGTTGTATCTTATAATAATGCATGTAGGATTGAACTTATTAGTTGCTTTGTTTGATTAAATTTAGATATTTTGAAATGGATAAAACTTGCATTTCTAAGCCAAGGAATATACTTGACTATGCAGAAGGGTAGAATCAATTTTCTGGACTTCACATTTGCAAACAAGTCATTCGATAATAGAATAAAGTGTATTTGTCCTCGTTGTGCTTTTAGAAAATGGGAGACTAGAAAAGTGGTGTATGATCACTTGATTTGTTGACCATTTTCGAAAGGGTACACTATTTGGTTATAACATGGGGAGTTGGGTTCAAGTTGTCATGCCTGTAGTGTGAAATTCGAAAGAAACTAACCGATCCACACGCTGGAGGATCAAAAAGCAATTCCAGGTTAATGGCTGAGAAGGTAATCAAAATTTTACACCCTACCACACTTTAAAGTTATCATTATCAACTATATTATTTAAAGTTATCATTCTCAGCTATATTATTTAAAGTTATATATATATATATATATATTTTATTGGAACCTCCAGTGGGGAGGGGCAGCAATGGGATGTCATACCTTTATTACTTGAAAAAACCTTGTACACATGTCGGGGGTATATGACGACTTTACTCAAAAGAAAAGGAAACAAATGGACATATATGACTTTATAACATTGGTGTAGGAATATGAACGTGGGAGACCTGTGAGTAGTGGCGATTTATTTATTGCAACTAACCAAAAAAAGGGTGGGTCTTATGTATATAACAAAGCGAGGAATATAAGTGTAAGTAATTTAATTACTTTCTTTTGACTTAACTACATTAAATAATGTTTGGATAAATTTTGAAATCAAAGTTTGATGGCTTTCCACATTCATATAGGAGAAAATTTAAGAGATTGAGAATGAAGATTCCACTATCATGAGCCATTTCACAACAAGATTCACTTGCTAAGGTGTTAGGAAAAGAACATTTAGGCCGAGTTAGAGCTTTGGGATTCGGGCTATGTCAATCTCAAATTGTTGGCAGCAACACTAGTAGGTTTAGTAGGATGATGTCCATTGCAAAACACAGATCCTCAATTGCAACAGAGAGTTCACCAGCTAGATTCACAGTTAGAGACAGACATTAAAGAGGCAGGTATATGAGGGAGCAGTCACATACATTTTTCAGAAGTTGGATGGAATGTGCCTGAGTTTGCAAGCCTACTCACTACACCCGTATGTTTCTTTTCCTTTCATTATCTGAATAAATACTAGTTATCAGTGATACTGATTATAAATAAATTAATTGTTGTAATTTGGTTCAATTTGAGAGTAATATTGTTGACTCATTATTTTCACACAAGACGAAGGAAATAGGCGAGCTTCACCAACAACTACAAGACCCTCATCATCTATTCAAAATACTAATGAGGATCTTCATCAGCTCCACACTCCAAAACATTGTCTACTAATTTCTTTCAAAAACATGGTACAAGTTAAATTGTAGTAAATTTGACTTTAGCTATCAAATTTCAAGAAATTCTACATGTACTAGTTTTGATATTTTGTTAACTTTGATGACAATATAGTTGAAATGAAGTTTTATTTAATGATTTTGATATAAAATAGTTGTGTAAAACCATGGGTTGATTACACATTGTTTATAGGTTAAAAATGTGATTACAGGTAAAAAATGTGTGTATATATGCATAATAGAATTGTCATCTCTAAAAGGATTACCAAGTGAAATTTAGCGGCAGTTATAAACCATTGCAAAGTACCCATAAACTTTGGTGGTGGTTGAGAACCGTTGCAGTAAGCTACCAAATGTCGTCATTGCCCCATATTTAGCTACGATTACCAAACATGGCTATATAGCATTCAGCGACGGTTTACCAACGTTTGCTGACAACTGTTGCTTTGTATTATATAGCGACGGTTATGCTAGCGGTTGCTGAAAACTGCCACTGAATGCCTTACTAACACATTTATTAGCAGCGGTTGCCCAACCGTCGCTGTATTATTTAGCGACGGTTAAAATTGTCGCTACATACCTTTTGTAATCATTGCCAAAATACATACCATGGATTGTATTCCCATAATGGTAAGCACAGAAAGCAATGATAGACTTATGATATAGCCTAGTTTTGATGAGGTTAGATCTGTAATTTTAGTATTCTAGTTGATAGCGCCCCGAGGCCTAATTGTTGTATGATTGGTATTTTCCAATCTTGATGGGATATTGTGGGGAAGGATGTTTTGGATGGTCGCCAAAGAATCTTTTGAAGGGAATCCCTTGCCTGTTTTTTTTCCAGCTAACTTTATAGTTTTGATTCCAAAAAGAGAAAAATTGACTACTTTTGCTGACTTTAGACCTATCAACATATGTAATGTAGTTACAAGTTTATTAGTAAAATTTTGGTATCATTTTGGCGGCAGTTCTCCCATATATTATTTCTCATGAACATGGGGCGTTCATTAAAGGGAGACTAATTTCGAAGAATATCGATTTGGCTCAAGAAATGATGAGATCGCTTGGGAAGAAGAATCGAGGAGGAAATGTGATTTTTAAGTTGGATATGGAGAAAGCGTATGATAGATTAGAATGGAATTTCTTGTTTGACATTTTACGAAGGTTTGGATTCGGTAACAGGTATTGTCTAGGAATTTTGAATTGTATTACAAAATGCAGTTTTTCAATTTTACTGCAAAGAAGGAATGAAGGTTAGTTTTTGACATCTAGAGGGTTAAGCCAAGAAGATCCTTTGTCCTCTTTGTTACTTGTGATTGTTGCAGAAGTTCTAAGTAGGTAACTTGTACGAGCCTTTAATGCGGATGAAATTGGTTATTTCGATATACCCCAAACTCAGGCTTGGGAGGAGAATAGTTTCACCAAGACTATGTAGATTTTGTAAGGCTCTTTCAGGGTAGCGAACATCACCTCATCATGCGAAATCCCTTTTTTGTCTAAGTTTAAAGACACTTTAGCTTCCTATTTCGTTTCTATTTTTTTCCAAGACAAATTATTTTCTGTAAAACGTGGGGGTTTTCTTTGAATTCCCTTTTATAAAAAAAAAAAAAATCCCAAACTAACTACTAGAACTGCAAATATCTCTAACAAACCAAATACCCCCAATAACTCAAAATACAGAGCGTGAACAACCACATGATTATGCTTCAACCTGTGTTATGTTTTAATTAGTATTTCTCCCATAATTTTTGTGGTTCCCTTGTGTTGGTTGTGATTATTTTAATTTTGTATGCGACTAATATGTTTGTATTGTATGCTATATTTTTGTGAAAAATTACCTTCATGACGAAATGACTGACTTGTCATTTTGTTATTGTCAAAATAACTAGTCCTGGTATTTTTATGTACACCTAGTCATTTTCGAATTGACAAAAAAACTAACCCTAGTCATTTTTCCATGAGATGCATGAAACGACCAACTAGGGTATTTGGAAACGGGGGAGGTAGACAAAGTAGAGTTTGTTTGAGATAGAGGAAAGCAAGAGGTTGTAGAGCCCTAAATCATTGAAAATGGAAAATGGCATCGTGAGGAGAAGGTCATGAGAAGTTTTTATCTTTTCTATTATAAGTTGTTGAACTCACTATTTGGTTTTAGTTGATGATTGGGTTCATGTCAATAAAAAGATAAATGTTTAATTTAGTATGGGGTCTGGATTGAGTGATTTTAGAAACATAAACCCAAACATGAGGGGTTTTTTTTTTTAGTAATTCGATGATTTTAGTAACATTGGGGAAAAAACATTTCTTATTTTTAGACTTTATAATCACATGATAATAACATAATATAAGTTGGAGAGATTGTAAGATGTTTCATATTGCACTTAAACTTGCTACACTAGTTTGAATCAGAGTTCCATGCCGCGCTAAAAGCTTTTGAATGGGCTCAAACTCGGTAAAGAGATGTTGTACTCACCCGAATGAAATGGACACCCAATTCCAACCCGACGAACGCCTAGTTTGTGGAATAACAACTTGGCGACTTTGGAAGCTTCCCAAAACAGGCCCTGACTTCGACATGCCACCCGACATAAATTGAAATTCCGGCAAAATAGTTCCAACACCCCATAAACAGCAAAAAGAGTTCAAACAACGAACAACCTGTTTAAGAATTGAGAGGAAGGAAAAAAATGTCCGACAAGGATCGAAAAATCACCAACCAGCGAAACGGGTCTAGTGACCACTACAACGAAGCCCAATTTTTGGCGAAAACTCTTTGAAAACCACCCTATAGAATTTTGATCCTTTCTGACCAAGGCAACAGGCTCAAAATTGGCAGGAACAGTGCCCCTAACACATCTGAACCAGGGATCGCAACTCACCCATCCAATCACAACTCAAAGCTGTTCCTGGCATACCTCACTGACTTTGTTTTTCAGAGATTCCAAATAGACACCCAATCACCTTTGTGTGCAGGATTTTCAACCACCAAACACCTCCACTAACTCTACCCGAGGGACTGATCGAAGCAAAGCTTGTTCGATCAGCCTGCACCGGTTCTAATCATGTTTCTCCCCCTGACACACTACAAGTTTTTTTAGCAAATCGAACGGGAAGGGAGATGGAAGGAAGCAGAAAAAAAATGAATAAGACATATAGAGGCTTTGGGCAGAGAAAGCATCGGCGGAGCTCTAGACGCGGGGAGAAATGAAGAAGAATAAGAAAGAAATCTAACAAGTAGTTTTGTTTGTTGGTTAATCTAAAAGGGGTTGGATTGGTATTTTTATGGATACGACAAAATAAAAATCGTGCTTTTAAAGTAAATAAGTATAAGTACCTTGTGTCGGAATTGAAAAGTTCTACATCTCGAAGTCGGGTACTTCTTCCCTTAATTATTTCCATTCGGCCAATGAGAAATCTATAATAAGTAGCAAGTCTAATTCGGCTAATTGTTCTCTGATAGCACCTGCTTCAGTCAAGATTTCTCTTTTTTGAAATGTATCGGAACCTCGGTTGGGGAGTTTGTTTTTATACTTGGGTAGCTATTTTCCCTTACTAAATTTGTGAGGACACCCGCCTCAGCAATTTTAGAAAAATGAAATTTAAATACAAATAATTTACACTAATTAAAAATAAATTCCAAAAACTTTGAAATTAAGCAAATTAGTCAAACAAAAGTTTAAGGGTGTTATATTATACACACCTCAAAAGAAATCTTGTCCTCGAAATTAAACTCGAAATAGATGACCATCAAGAAAAGTAATTTATCTGCCAACGCCATACACACCTCAAAAGGATTGATGTTATATTTCTATTACTATAAACATAAAGCTGGTTAGAACCTTTCTTTTTTCACGTGTTCGTCCTGATGAAGTAAACACTCCTTAAGTTTTGGTTTATGTCAGTGGCATAAAAAACTCAAGTGCAGTGAACGGGTATACATCACTAAAATGTAATATAATTGCATTCTACAAAACTCTTGCACGGTTTAAAATTTGTCTAAAGAAAACATTAAATTAGAGGGACACACAAAGGCTTATGAAGCGTAAGCACAAACTTTGTAAGATCACATCCCTATGAACTACAATCACCACTAGATTCATGTTAAAGCTGCTTAAAGATTGTTAAATTTGTGGTACGAAATATTGTCACTCAGGTCGGCACTTTTGCCCACGTAAGCACCATTGAACCAAATTTTTCTTGTTGTTTTGTAAAGAAAAATTATTACAAAAATCCATTCACCCATAATATAAAAATACCACATTTTTTGCAAGTAAAAATTGCAATCACGACGCATTCTCTAGGCTATCGGAAACCATCAAATAACCACACCTTTATTGGAACCTAAGCATCGGTAAGACAAACCTTGATTCACATAACACAGGGAAAAATATCCATTTGCAGGGATAAAACCAACATGATCTAGGACACAAACACTGAGTCCTACTTGAACAAACATTACACGACTTAAACTATGAATAACCCAAGTGTCTAGCACAAGGTCAATTCAGTCTATACCATTAAACTAAATGGATCCCGAGCCCTCAATAAATAGATGCAACCATTTGGAATTCAATATCGCAACACATTTCATGGTACAACTGAACAAAATGCATCAAACAATTCACAACTACAAAGGTAGTGTATCCTACCGAAAATGGCAAAAGTAAACAAAATGCAACTTAAGTACAATCCCAACTACTACAACCTTGCCAGTCCTGAACTACACAATCAGTAATAAGCCATAACCCATAGTTGTCTTTGCCTCCATTCATGCATACGCAAGGAAAAAATAATCAAGACAATATGCAAAGAGTATTGACAATTTGGACAACACGCAAAGAGTATTGACAATTTGGACAACACGCAAAGAGTGATAACACATTTAAATCAAACTGCACAATTCATTCTCCATGATGCCACAAACTAACAAGACAACAATACCAATTCTAAACCAACACACAATCAGTATATATTCCCTATACCAAAATTATTGTATCCACACATATTATTCAGTGTAACTTCAAGAAATTGATGTAGGAGGATCCGAGTTAGATAATGCTGAGCTATCAGATAGCACGTTATTAACACTAAGATATCTTGAATTAGCAGATCATTGCAAGGATGGCAGGAAATCATAGACCTTTTTTTTCTAATTTGGCAGTTTTGGGGGCGTTTTAGTATTTTGGCCATAACTTTGGCTATGAGTATCAGAATCGTGCAAACAACCCCAATTTGGAAAGCTCTTCTCAACGCACACGTCATGGTCATCTAGCCATGCTCGTTACACAACTTTTTGAGGCCAAAATTTACAATTTTCCCTTCTAAATCAACAAATTTAGTAGTTTATTTCCCTTTATAATAATATTTCAATTATTGTTTATGAAGTGATTCTGAACCCAATTTGGGTCATATTTCTAGCAGTATATTTCTTTTATTATGTATTTTGTTTTAGCATGATTATTAGAGTTTTTCTAATTTTGGTAAAATTCTAATAATCGCGAGTTTTAGCTATAAAGTCTGGCTTGTGGCTGATTTTAGAGATACTTTTGATTTGAGTAATTTTATTAAACAATAGAGTTATTTTCTCTGTGTGTTTGGGAGAATCTCTTGTATCCTTCCTTGTGAATTTTTTGTTGAACTAGCCCGCAGGATAATCACTAATCTGCCCGGCGTCAGTTGGTATCAGAGCTTCAACATCTTTTGGGGTGAGATTTTATCAATTTCTATGGCCGGTGGTCGTGGTCATCGCAGGTAGGTTCCGAAATGAGGAAGCTCTTTACCGTGATCGTAGCGTTCAGGATGTGATGATTGAGGATTTACAGAAGCAAGTTGCAGAACTAACCCAGCGCCTAACGGCGCAGGATTTCGATAATTGTGGGATGGAAGATGATGATTTTGATTCCATTTTTGTAAACCCGTATCACAATAGTGCTCCATTCTGGGAGCGCCGTGGTCGGGAGGATCGTCATGGAAATCTCAGTTTCAAAGTTGATCTACCCGAGTTTTCTGGTGCATTACAGGGCGAAAGATTTGTGGATTGGTTGAATGAAGTAGAACGTATTTTTGAGTATAAGGAAGTTCCAGATCATGTCATAGTGAAATTGGTTGCCATCAAACTCAAAGGCAGAGCATCTGCGTTGTGGGAGCAATTGAAGTGATCACGTGACAGGCAGGGCCAAGCCAAGATCACTAATTGGGAAAAGATGAAGAAGAAGATGAAGGGTCACTTCCTTCCTTTTAGATACACTCAAACTTTGTTTTAATGACTTCATTCAATGAGGCATGGCACGAGATCAGTTGATGATTACACAGAGGAGTTTTATCAACTGGTAGCCCGTAATGACTTATCTGAGACAGAAGAATAGATAGTGGCACAATATTTGGGGGGATTACGACAACCCTTCCAGGATGTCCTCAACCTTCACTCACTGTGGACCGTTTCTGAAGCCTACCAACGTGCACTTGCCGTGGAAAAACAGCAGAACGGGAGGCCTACGATCAGAAGTTATCAAGGCAATAGGCCAGTTCACTCTCAAGAATCTCATCCTACCCAACAGAGTAACTCTACTATTAGATGTTTTAGGTGGGGTGAATAGGGACATAGAGCGACTGAGTGCAGGAAGCCTGCTATTCAGGAGGGCAACAATCTGCTGATTGAGGAAGATGCAGTAGACCAAATTGAGGAACTTCGAGAGCCTGTGTATGATGATGATGAAGATGGAGATGTGTTTTATGGAGATGGCCATGAGACTTTGGTGGTTCGTAAGAGTCTACTGACTCCCAAGGATGATTCAGGAGATGATTGGTTAAGAACCAATATTTTCCACACAACCTACACAGTTGCAAATAAAGTCTGCAAGATGATCATTGACAGCGGCAGTTGTGAGAACGTCATGTCTGAAGAGGCTGTCCAGAATATGCAGTTGAAGACAGATCGTCATCCCAAGCCGTACAAATTATCATGACTGAATTAAAGCAGTGAGGTAACAGTAGATAGGCGATGCCTAGTGTCTTTTTTGATGCTAAGAAATATTTTGATAATTCTTGGTGCGATGTTGTATCTATGAATGCTTATCATGTATTGTTAGGCAGACCTTGGCAGTATGATCGTAGTGTTATTCATGATGGGCGGAAAAATACATATTTCCTTAGCATTAAAGGAAAGAAAATTGTGTTGGCACCTCGTCGGGAAGGAACAACTCCTACCCCGGTAGCCAATAATACGAACATGGTTTCTAGGTCCAAGTTTTTAGTTGAGATTGATCGTGGATATGTGGTCTATGTTTTCCTTCCTTGTGGGAATAATGCAGCCAATGTGAATTCAGATTTGCCAGTAGAGGTGCAGCAACTTCTTGCAAAGTTTTCTGACCTGATGCCGGAGGATCTTCCTCCCGGGCTGCAGCCGATGCAAGATATTCAACATCAGATCGACCTTGTTTCAGGGTCCAATTTTCCTAATCGACCGGCTTATTGCCTGAGTCCTAAGGAATCTGAAGAGTTGCAACGGCAGGTGGTAGAGTTATTGGGAGGGGCTACATCCGTGAGAGTATGAGCCCATGTGTTGTACCTGCTCTGTTAGTGCAAAAAAAGATGGTTTTTGGCATACCTTTGTTGATAGTAGGGCAATCAACAGGATTATAGTGAAATACAATTTTCCAATTCCTCGCTTGGATGATATTTTAGACCAGCTGTCTGGATCTATGGTCTTCTCAAAAATTGACCTTAAAAGCGGATACCATCATATCAGAATAAGGCCTGGAAATGAGTGGGAGAGAGCGTTTAAGACGCATCATGGGTTGTATTAGTGGATTGTCATGCCTTTTGGTCTGTCCAATGGGCCCAGTACATTTATGAGATTTATGTATCAGGTTTTACGGCCTTTCATGGGGAAATTCGTTGTAGTTTACTTCGACGACATCATAATTTATTGTCCGACTTAGGCATCACATTTTGATCACCTTCGTGCTGTTTTTGATAAGTTGAAGACGGAGCGCCTGTTCGTCAATCAAAGGAAGTGTTCTTTCTTCACTACTTATGTTATTTTCTTGGTTTTGTTGTATCTACTGATGGTGTTCATGCAGATCAGTAAAAAATAGATGCGGTCTTGGAGTGGCCCAAACCAAAGACCTTACACGATGTCAGAAGTTTCCATGGATTGGCGTCCTTCTACCGTTGATTCATCAGAAACTTCATCACTCTGATTGCTCCTATCACAGAGTGCCTCAAGGGGCATGATTTCCAGTGGTCCAAGGAGGCGGAGGCCAATTTTCAACTGGTTAAGGAAAAAATGAAGTAAGCACCAGTTTTGGCACTTCCTGATTTTGAAAAAATGTTTGAATTAAATTGTGATGCATCTGGGGTTGGCATTGGTGGTGTTCTGAGTCAGGAAGGGTGCCCAATAGCTTTTTTTTTTAGTGAGAAGCTATTAGGATAAAAAAAATATTATTCCACCTATGATCTGGAGTTTTATGCCATAGTTCAGTACCTGAAGCATTGGCGTCACTACCTAGTACAAAGGGAGTTTATTCTTGTCACTAATCATGAGGCCCTCAAGTACATCAATGGCCAACACAAGCTAAGTCGATGGCATGCTAAGTGGGTGGCGTACTTGCAGGAGTTCACGTTTGCGCAGAGGCACCAAGCAAGGAGTCTGACCCGTGTCACAGATGCGCTGAGCCGTCGTACGTTACTCCTCACCACCATGAGCACTAGAATCGCAGGATTTGAGGTTTTCTTTGATATGTATGCTGCAGATCCCTCCTTCTGGAGGATAATTCAGGAGGTAACTGATGGTCAACGACATGACTTTATTTTGCATAATGGTTATCTGTTTCGTGGATTACAATTGTGCATTCCAGATTGTTCACTAAGGCAACAAATTATTCGTGAACTTCATAATGAGGGTCACTTTGGGTGAGATAAGACGTTGGCCTTGATCTCTGCTTCCTATTATTGGCCCAAATTGACCAGTGATGTGGCTCATTATGTGGAGCGTTGTTATGTGTGTCAGTTGTCCAAAGGCGTTTTCACTAATGCAGGCCTGTACACACCTTTACCTGTACCAGAGCCCCCTTGGTTTAATGTCAATATGGACTTTGTGTTGGGCTTACCCCATACCCAACGGGCCTGGGATTCTATTTTGGTTGTGGTTGACAGGTTTTCCAAGATGGCCCATTTTGTAGCTTGCAAAAAAAACAATGGATGCTGTCCGAATCGCCTATCTTTATTTCAAGGAGATTGTGCGTTTACAAGGTGATCCCTGATCCATTACCTCAGATTGTGAACCAAGTTCATGACTCATTTCTGGCGGAGTTTATGGGAGAAACTGGGGACGAACTTGAATTTTAGCAGCGCCTGCCACCCCCAGATGGATGGACAGACAAAGATGGTGAATCGCAGTTTGGAGAACTTTTTGAGGAGTTTTGCAGACATGAAATCGAAACAATGGGATTTGGTGTTACCTCAAGCAGAATTTGCCTATAACAGATCGAACAACAAAACCACAGGAATTTAGCCCATTTGAGATTGTCTATGGCCAGAATCCATCCGGGGTGCTTGACATAGCCCCTATTCCACGTGTGGGTCATTTGAGTCCCAAGGCAGATGCGATGGCAGTAAAACTTTGATTTAGCCATGAGCATGTGAAGCTGGCCATTCACGAGAGTAATTCCAAGTACAAGGTTCAAGCCGACAGCCACCATCGTCAGGTACTTTTTGATGTTGGTGATTTTGTTTGGGCAGTATTAACCTGTAATCGTTTTCCCGTTGGAGAGTACAATAAGCTTAAGGAGCGGAAGATTGGACCCTGTGAGATCTTGCAGAAGATCAATGATAATGCCTACAGACTATGCCTCCCCAGTAATTTGAGGACTTATGATGTTTTTAATTTAAAGCACTCGAGTCCTTGTTTTGCAGATTCCGATGATGCTATTGTGAACTCAAGGACGAGTTCTTTCCAACCCAGGGCGACTGATGCAGGAGGATCCAAGTTAGATGATGTTGAGCTATCAGATAGCATGTTATTAGCACTAAGTTATCTTGAATTAGTAGATCAGCACAAGGATGGCAGGAAATCATAGACATTTTTTTTTTCTAATTTGGTAGTTTTGGGCGCGTTTAGTATTTTCGCCACAACTTTAGGTACGAGTATCAGAATCTTGCAAACGACCCCAATTTGGAAAACTCTTTTCAACACGCAATTCGTGGTCAACAAGCCACACTCGTTTCACATCTTTTTGAGGCCAAAATCCACCGTTTTCCCTTCCAAATCCACAAATTTAGTTGTTTATTTCCCTTTAGAATAATATTTCAATTATTGTTTAGGAAGTGATTTTGAACCCAATTTGGGCCAGATTTCTGGCAATATATTTATTTTATTACGTATTTTTAGCATGATTATTGGAGTTTTTCTAATTTTGGTAAAACTCTAATAATCGCGAGTTTTAGCTATAAAGTCCGACTTGTGGGCTGATTTTAGAGATACATTTGATTTGAGTAATTTGATTAAACATTAGAATTATTTCCTCTATGTTTTTGGGTGAATCTTTTGTATCCTTCCTTGTTAATTGTTTGTTGAACTAGCCCACAAGATAATCACTCTTCTGTCCGACGTCAAAAATAGACATCACACCTTTGACATTCTTTTACACATATCACCATTCCATGAAAATAAATCAAACAAAACATTCATTCACAAAACAATCAAAGTCCTTAACTCCACTAACCATTCTTCATTTGAGGAAGCATTGAGTTGCATTACTCAATTGTAACCGATGCTTTAACTTGGTTGATGTAACAAAATAACATCCAAAACAAACCTTCTCAATCTTCTTCATGAACTAGTAATTAGTTAGTGAGTCTCTCTCATGCGTTTCCATGCACTTTTTGTGTTTCACCACTCTATAGGTCTTTGATTCCACATATTATATCCCTCAAATGATCACCCTTTCAATACTTTTGTTTCTGTTTCTATTTTTCGTATTCCTCTTCAATGAAGATGAAACTCTATTGGTCGCCTTTAATTGCTTTGCTCTCATTTATGCCCTTCCCTCCCTCGAAGCCCTGCCAAGTCATCAACGGCGAGCGTCCTCTATGCACCATCACATTCAAATAGAAAAACTCTAGTCGAGAGACAAAACGACATGCTAACTTTTTTACCCAATCCCACATCCAAAGGCAAGCTAAGCCTTACTACTTAGCGTAACCATGGTACTGATACAAAGTTGTCATGCTCAGATTCTTGAAATATCTCAGAAGCTGAGATGTTATGCAAACTGAAATTGTTTTTTTACTTTACTTGCCAATGGTTACACCTGCTAGCACACGATAAAATATAATTTAAACCAAAACCCCTATACCAGAGAGTCAAACCAACCACTCAGATGTCCAACCAAGTAGAAAACAACTTAATCACCCAAGGCCTCTTGTAGCACCACCACCAACAACAACACCACCTGCACCCGAATAGGGGTAACACCACCACCACACCACCTGCACCCTAATATGGGTACACCCATTTGCCACTAAACAATCAAACGAGTCAGCACTAGCTGGTATACCAAAACTACAACTTCTAACCCCAAATAAAAGGCTTAATAACAATTAAAGCAAATAAAAGGGGTAATAATAATAAATTAACAATGCACTACCACTTTTCATTCTTAATGTTCAATTACGATGTAAATATGCATGTGAAACACAACACTCAAATGTGCACATAAATTCCCCACTTCTCAAGGCCAAGT
This sequence comes from Berberis thunbergii, assembly GCA_003290165.1. Lineage (NCBI taxonomy): Eukaryota > Viridiplantae > Streptophyta > Magnoliopsida > Ranunculales > Berberidaceae > Berberis > Berberis thunbergii. Next base: position 21,682 of record QNQO01002261.1, read on the forward strand.
GTCACTCCCTTTTCAAGGCTTAGCGTATTTCCTTCTTTTGAAATGGGTATATATACATGTGCTCAACAACATTAATATAATCTTATCAATGTCAAGACAATATTCTTTCCTTGGTAGCTTTCCGACCATAACCCTTCCTCCCCTGCCCCCCGACTGCCCCCACCCGAGGTGTTATATTATCATACAAGTGTTCAACAACATAGGTGCTAACAACACAAACATCATTATTTCCCTTGGTAGCTTGTCGTCTATAGCTCCCACCCCCACCCATGCCCGCCTACCCAAGGTGCATTACACGAAATTTGGGTTTTGTTGAAGAACGATGTTCCTCACCGAATCATGTTAATTCGTCACTTTTTATCAAATTTGAGGAATTTCAGTCGTCACAACGTTCAAACATTTCTTATCCATCACCGAAAGTCAACTTATGTGGCAAGTTCTTTCTCACATAAACTTAGTGCGTGGATATAATTACAACATGGGTGATGACATTTTCGTCACCTTACCATTTGTCCTGTGATGAAACGCAGGAGTCACGTGTGGTGACTTTAGGTGAGGAACCTTTCCTCGCATATGTACGTAATTTATAAATGTGAAATAGTTTTTCACGACAGTGATTTAATACATTAAAAATATATATCTTTGACAAATTTTTCCTCACGCTCTCATTATATTTCTGACGATTCTTCTTCACCCATTTATTGTAGCTCTCACATATTCTTAAATGGGACCACCTAAATTTTTAGTCATGCACAATCCAAAATGAAAATAGTTAGATTTCCATTCATCTCAAAAATATTACATTCTTTCATTGAATATAGAAATTCACATAACCGAATGCAATATATATCATCATCAAACAAGTCTACAAAAGTTTAATAATGATATCAGCTGACAGCATGTAGTTGACATCCAAATAAAAATGGAGGGTACTGAAGTCAAACCAAGCTTTTAAATTCATCAGCATCTATTCATACCCACAATCTCCTTGCATCATTCATCATCATCACCATCATTGTCACCAAGCTCATCAAAAAAAGGATTATTTGGATGCACACAACTACGATTAGAACTGCTTGGATCGTGGTGGGAGGAACCGTTGTTGGTACGACCTTGCATTGTAGTTACTAAAAAAAGCCTACATTCATCATTAGAAAGTAATAAATGTCTATAAAATTTATATTCTAAAAAAAGTAGGATTTTTTTTTACTATGTAAACTGGAATTCTCTCTCCTGGATCGATTCTGGAGAGTCCCTGCTGGTCTCGGAGCAGGTCTGGACGCTGTGCTGTAGCAGGGTATTATCTGTCCCGGTCCTTGGTTTTCGTGGTTCAGAGTTTGCTAGATATGGTTCCAAGAGGTCTTTGTTGTTTGAAGTTGCAAGGTGTTGGTCGGTTTTGTTATGAATGCCAGTTTGCAAAAACAAAATGGTACTTGGTTCTATTTTGCAATTGGCAATTTGCTGCAGAGTGGTTCGTCAGCGGTCTCAATTTTTTCAAGTGGTCATGAATTTTAGTAAGGGCTATTAGGTTTAAAAGTTGTTTATTTCAATGCATTCTTTTTTATTTATTTGAGATAATGTTTTAGGTCTTTAATTCGGGTAAAGTTGTAATGTACCCCCGAAAATGTGTAAAATTTTCTTTGGTATAATGATGGTCTGGCATCCCATAGCTGCCCCTCCCCACTGGAGGTTTAATAAAAAAAAACTGTAAAGTTCTAAAAATACCAAATGAACTAAAGAAGATTAAAAGTTACAAGCAAAAATGTGTAAATTCACAAGCCAACACTTCATAGGTTGATATGTTCTAATTATGAATTATTATTACATCTCATCATGTCTTTTTTTTTTTTTTTAGGAAGAACCTCCATTGGGGAGGGCAACTATAGGATGCCAGACATTTATTACTTGATAAAAATCTTATACACCATTCGGGGTACATTATGACTTTAACCGAGAAAAAAAAACTAGTGGACATACGTCATAAAAAAAAAATCAAATTCTAGGTCCATGAAGGAAACTATCTTAATTCACTATGTGGCTGTGATCAAGAAAATCCTTAAGAAAAAGGTTCTTGGTCAAAGGCCTAATTTACCAAGGTTTAGGCCTTACAAATTAAGGCCTAAGACCAAGGCAACAAAAACATAACAAAAAGGAAAATTTAAAACCAAGCCTATATCACCAAGAATAAGGCCTAAACCAAGAAAAAGGTCTAGGCCAAATTCAACTAGACCTCATAAACAAACAAATAAGTAGGCAACATACGTAGCAGCAACCCAGAAACATCTAGCATCTCATGATGTCTTTAATTGGAGGGAAAAAACACTCACTAAAATATTTATAAAACTGGCCATGGTAACCATTTGAACTAAATACTTACAAAACTTCTTCCACTAAATTATTTGAAATCAAGACAAGATGTGTGTCATAAACCATTTATCTCTGAACTTTTAACCTGCGTGCAACAAAAACACAATCTTAAAAGCAAGAGACCAACCCATAAATGAATACAAATAATAATCAAATGGCATGTCTGGTTCCAAAATATAATTTGTAGACTTATAAGAAATGAAAGTTTCTAGTTATATATTAAGAACTTTTTAAAGTGTGTAATACTGCCTCCACAAAATAGGGTTTCACCATAGCAAGAGCTTACGAGCGCTGCAAAACATTCATTTTGTGAGCATATTATTGCAGCTACAAGAGATTAAACCTTGCTTAACAATAGGTTCCTTGAAATTCCTGGAAAAAAAAAAATACACGCATTTAAGTAAGCACTAAAAAATACACATATTTAAGTAAGCACTAACCTTGAAATTATGAAAGAATACCCAAAAGGTAATATGATATGGGGTTTGTTAATGCTTAAGAAGAAATGGTATTAAACCTTATATTAGAAATGCATCACCATTCTTCTCTTACTAAACTATAAATACTAGTTAGCTTATTTTTGTTGGTAGCTAAACAAATTGAAATTGGAGGATACTTGATACATTGAAAGTTAAAATGGTTATACCATCAAATGTAAACTATGGGATGCCAGACCTTTATTCAATATCAAAAAAGATTTACAATCAATACGAGGGTACGTTACGACTTTACCCGATTAAAAAACCTTGAATATTGAAAAACTTAACAAAAGAAAAACTAACTAAGCACTATGTCCAACACCCAAAACCTACACATATGAAAACCAATACAAAGTGTTGTTGTAAATTTTCGCTCCCTGCTGACTTGCACAAAGAACGCACTTGAGCAATGGACCATCGTTGTAGTGGCAGATGGAATTTCGATGCTAAAGTTAGACAGGGCTATGAGGAAGGCTTAAAGTTGTAAACAGGTCATTTGTAGCGTACCTTTAGTCACCAACATCATGATTGGTGACTGAATATTTGAAACTTCCTTACTGGAGATTCTTTTCTAATTAGGATTCGTCTTGTGGAAGGAAGTTTCCCTACTAGACCTATGCTTCTTCATTCATGGGAGATAGTTCCCAATCGAAGTGGCATCCTTAGGTGGAAATTTCCACATACGATGTATACTCTAGCATTTACTTCCTAGTTCAAGACAGAGTACTGATGGCTTGCCCGTCCGAAACTGATCCCCGAGATACTTGCCTCAATAGGTCTTAGAGATGGTTGTGAGATTTCTGGGCTTAGCAGGACACGGTAATTAAGGTTCATTTGGCGGATTGCACTTTGCGAGCTTGATGTCGCTTGGCTTGGATAAATGTTGGAATGATGCTTGGGCCTGTTATTCCTGGATATCATCATGACACATGTACAATGTAGACGAAATGACATTTCGATGAATCATCAGTTGTTCCCCTATAGTTAGTCAGCCAACTACTCGGTCCACTAAGTTAATTCTCGAAAAGATATGTCGCTTATGATGATTAAGTCTGAATCGTTACTTGAGCGGCGTGTTTCATTAATTAGGTGCCCGTCGGTTCAGTGGAAAATTGGGGGAATCAATATCTATTTAGATTTCCCTTAATGGAGAGATTGACCTTTTCATTCCCCATTTTTAAATACTCTGCTCTGTTAAACTTTTGATTGAAAGCTTGTTCACTTTTCCCATTGCTCACCAGAATCAACTAGACAATGAGTTTCATGTTAGGGGCCTCCAGTTCATTGAAGATAGGTCAGCCTCTGAATCGAGTTTGGCTGAGATTTGAATAATATTTGGGGTCCCTGAAGACCTGAAATTATTCACACTGGATGCTAATCAAACGCCAATGTTTCCTGTGGAAGGATTCATCTATTTACACCGTGGCATGCTCTGGAAGAGCGTCCCTTTTCCTGTGATTGATGAGATCTTGAGCTTTCTAGAATTCCTTGGTATCCCTCATGCCCAGTTGGTACCGAATGGGTGCAGGATTTTTTTCCTTATATTGATCAAAGCAAAGGATGCTGGTGTCAGAGTGACTCCGAGGGTGATTCAGTTATTTACTTTTCCTTGACTAACAATCACGCCATGTGTGAGATGTAGTCATCGGCTTGCTTCGGGAAATTGCTGGATGACTTAAAGTTCTTACAGAAACACTACTTCCTTGCTCCTTCAGACCCGAAGTATTTCGAGTTTAATGGTCGCTCGCTTAAGAGAGAATTCATGTCACTTCGAAGGTACACTTTCGTCCTTTGCTTCTATTGTGTCGATTGTATGCTGATTTTTATGTGTGTTCTTTGTAAGGAGGTTCCCCACTACTCCTCTTTCCTCAGAGGTGGAAGTTGTTGTGAAGGGATTCTGTGTCATGCCTCGAATGAGAGTGGAGGATGTTATCTGCACATCCAATTTTAGTCACAATGGGTTTTGGGCCCATTGGCATGTGGCGCTCACTCTTTTCGAAATGTTGAAGGTTCAGTCTGAAGGTGGAACTCCTTCCAAGAAGGGGAAGACCTCGAAAGGTAAGGTTTCCAGTCTATCAGACATGGAAGAGCTTTTTGAGACACTTGCTTCCTTCATAGGCTCAAAAAGGTCTCACATTGGGGTTGAGCCTTCTTCTAAACGGTCCGCTCCGTTGAGGGAGGAGCGTGATTTTGACCTATCCGTTGAGGCGGAGGTTGGAGCATCTGATTTGCAGAAGGACCACTTGCAGCTAGCAGAGGTTGATGACGCATCAAAGCTGAGTACCGAGCAGGCAGAAGCTTTGAATAAGAAGCTGATGCCTACTATTGTGGCGGCTTCTACTAATACTAACAAATCTAGGTCTGTTTTATTGGAAAATCTTGACAAAGATTTTTCTGTGTATCCCGAGTTTTCTCGACCCACCGGTGGATCGTTTGACAATGTCCATTGCGGCCTTGCACTCCACATTGCCCTCCATCCCGCTTCAAATCATATATCAAGATAACAGAGGGTTTGATGGACAATTCACTTCCTTCTCCCCCTTTGAATTCTACCAAGTTGGCTCACAACAGAAGGTCGGCTGCTAGTGACAAGGTGAAGGCGGTGGATGAGGGGACAAACATGGTGAAATCTGCAAAGGGTGGTGCCGGTGTAATTTCGTATCTTGGAGAGCTTCATCTAGACGTGCGGATGAGTGTGTTTGCTCCAAATGTAGTAAAAATGAGCAACCAGGCCCAGCACCAAAAGGTTGACATCGATTATGCTTCGAGGAACCATATCAGTAGACGTTATAGCTGACTAGTGAATTGTATTTTACAGCTAGAGGAGGATACGTTGGAAAAGTGTATGGATAAAGGGTTGAAACATCCTATACTTGGGATATCACATCTGAGCCAAGTGGTCCTACCTGGAACGGAGTTTGAAACGGCCTACGAGAAGGTGTATACCATAAAGCGCATCTTCTCTAATATGCAGAATTTGTATTCTTATGCACTTTTTGAAATTGAGTCATTGAGAAAACAACTTGAAGAGAAAAGGCTGGAACAATAAGTGGCTGATGCTGAAGCCCAGAGGGTTCGTCTGGAAGCCCCTAAGCCTGATTTAGCAGAGACGATGTCCGCTAGGAAACTGCGGCTAAAGTGTGCTCTGAGTTTTGGTTTCTTACTGAGGAGAATCCTAGGAAGGAATTTGAGTGGGCTATCCAGAGATAACAGTTAGAATTCGATGTTGAATTCAATGCTCGGGAAGCGAGAAAAACTTAGGATCAACTTCTCCTGGTGCAGAATGAACTTAGCGCAATTAAAGATAGCTTGATTACTGAGCAATCTCAGACTGACACACTAATAGGCAAGCTAGAGTTGCTAGAGCGTGAGCTTAATAAAGCAAATGTGCATGAGGAAGAGCTTCTAAAAGTATAGGGCACATTTGAATTCCACAAGATCATCCATGGGAGGTTGGAACTGTTGGCCTTGATGAAAGTAGAACGTCGAGATTAGGACTTTTCTTATTATAGGAAGTTTCCTTTCCGAATTTCGAAAAGATCTTTGAGCTGTCAAAGGAAGATGGCGATCCGGTTAATGGTGCTCAGGCTGAGGCACACACGGACACAACTCTTGCTTATTTTCATGTTAAGTTTAGTTCCCTTGTATATCTACCTTGTCCTGATGAGGAGTGACTTTTGTACAACTATACTTTTTGTTTGGACTATTAACGAAAACAAGTTTCTTTCGAGTATACTTCGTACCCGTTCTATCCTATCCCTCTGTTGCATGTTTTCCATTTTGCCTTGTCATTTTATTTTGACGTAGGTTTTGTTTGGTGAGCAAGGAGCCACGTGGTCTATACATTGTTGAAAGCTCGACCGTTTATGCCGCGAATAATTTTGACCTACATTTCCATGAGTTCTCATTGCATAGTTATGCATAAAAATGAGCATTTTGTATGATGAGGATGGTTTGGCAGTGGGTTACTTTGCCCAGACTGCATCTCATCCTCAAAGAAGGTCGTTAGAAGTTCAAGTTATCGATTGGACTGTCAGTTGCGGTCATTGGCATGAGTGAATTGTTATAGTCGAGCATATGAGTTGTTGTCTGGATTAAGCAAGAGTGCTTGGCCCAAGTTAGGTTTCGTAAGCTCGACCTGGTCTGCAACGTCCGAGCTTAGCGGATTAGTTTTCAGTTTGACTCAAGCGACCTTTGTCGATAATGGGATGTCAGCTCATGCATGCGTAAAGATGTCGACTGAGCAGTAATCAGATTTGGCAATCAATGTCCTGTGGAAGAGTAGTGGTCCCGTGGCGAGCCATCGACATCAATCAGAACTGACAAGGCTCCCACTTTCCAAACCATCTATGCCCACACGGAGCTAGCTACGCACTTGGGATGAGCAAATTCGGTGAACCTAGTCTGTAGAAGAGCAGTGGTGACAAGCCACCAACATCAGTCAGAACTGACTAGGCTCCCACTTTCCAAACCATGTAAACCCTCATGGAGCGAGCTACAGATTTGGGATTTGGAAATTCGGTAACCATAGTTTGTAGAATAGCAGTTCTCCCGTGGCTAACCATCTACACCCATGCAACGAGTTACAGATTTGGGAGCTGAAAATTCGGCGATCATGGTCTGTAGAAAAGAAATCGTACCGTGGCAAACCATTGACATCAGTCAGAGTTGACTAAGCTCCCATCTTCCAAACCATCTACACCCGCATGCAGCAAACTACAGATTTGGGAGTTGGAAATTCGGCGACCATGGTCTTTAGAAAAGCAGTGGTCCCATGGCAAACCGTCGACATAAGTCGAAACTGACTAGGCTTCCATATTCCAAACAATCTACACTCGTACGCAGTAAGCTACAGATTTGAGAGTTAGAAATTCGGCAACCATGGTCTGTAAAATAGCAGTGTTCCTGTGGTAAGCCATCGACATCAATCAGAATTGACTAGGCTCCCACCTTCCAAACCAACCGCGGAGAGCGAGCTACAGGCTTGGGAGCTGACCAGAAGTTGTCGTTATCAAGCATGAGAACATTGACTAGACTCCCACTTCCTAAGCCTTCGACATTCGCGCGCTGAGATTTATCCGTCGGGGGGGGGGCGGGAGGGACCAAAAGTCGTCATTATCAGTCGAAACTGACTAAGTTTATCTGGCTAGATTGGGGCTCTGCCTATTATTGGCGTGTGAGCATACTTCAAAAATCGGATGGCATTGTGCGAATTAGTTTCCACTAATTTCAATGAAAGTTATTTAAAAAAGGTACCTTAAATTAAATGGTGATATGTACCTTTGCTTTGTGTGTAAAGAGTGACTAAGGCTTCTCCTACTTGCGTCCGTGGTAGAGTGTCACCTGGATAGTGGGCCAAGCTGGTAGCAGCATCCCTGGGCCCATAAAAGAAAAAGTAGGTTTCGTTGCAGGATTGTGGTGCCATGTTTGTGATGTAGATTGTGAGACGGTAGAATATCAATTACTCTTTAAATTAATGGAGTTTCGTGCAGCGTCATTAATTAATTGAATGTGGACTTGTGCAGTTTTCATAGGAACCGTCGTCTCCTCATTTCCGGAACAATATTTAATGTTGGTGTTTAATGCTGACGCGCCAGTTTCGTGAGCCACTATGTCCATAAAATGTTGTTTCTTCACCGTTGATAGTGCATTTTTAGATGATTTTACTCAAAGAATATGCTTTGGGTTTTACAATGGCTTATGGATAGTTTTTGTTCTTTGAGTCTCTGAATGTCTTGACATTTGCAGTGATGAGTCTTGAGAAGACTTGTTATTATGTGTGCTCACATGCTCTGGGTGAGCACCCGGTTGGTTGTTTGAGACCTTGTAATTATTTTTGTATTGCAAAGAAGTAGCACGGACTTCCCTCGAGGGACTAGTCTATCTTTTATTCATTGGTGCTCTGTCAGCGCTTCGAACCACATAATTTTTGAGATAACACCAGCAACTATCTTTGGAGCGATTGTTTTCCTCCCTCCTCAGCTAGCCTTGAGATGTTGTGTTGTGCTGGAACTTGGAATTGCAGAAAAAAATTGTTTGGTTGTATTGGGATCGTATCCTGGCAATTTAGACATGCCCCTTGACCATATCCTAGGCATATTAATTGTTAGTCAATAGTTAATACAATAAACTAAAGAATACAAAACTTTGTGCTAAAGAGAAATCCCAAGGATCATCATTGCAATATAAGTCATGACTCTCCTATTTATTATACAAGGGGATTGGTATTCGAAGTAGGTCTTTATTTTTATTAATTTTTTTTTTTCTTAATGGCATATTTATAATTACCTAATAAGTTAGCGACATTCTTTGCAATCCGAAAAATGGCGTTGATGACAGGGCATTGATCCCAAGTCCTTCAACATATATAATAGTAGAGATTTCTAAAATAGTTCGAGTTATATGCTTAATGCTTAATCACTCTGATAGGCCTATCAGATTTACATATTCTAGAAGAAAGTATAAGTCAGATAAAAGGGAAACTAAATGATGTAATAAGCAACTTGCTATGTTTGTTAGGAATGAAAGTTACTAAGGTTGCTAGGAATGTGCGCTGGCAATAGGGGTTACTCAATAAATAGGAACAGGGAAGCAGAAGGGAAAAGGGGTCAGACATAATTTTTTATTAATTTTTTATTCATAGAGTTATTGCTCAATAGGAGAGTCCAAACCTCTCGAAAGCTTGTTTTGTAATTCCTTGTAAAGAATACCATTTTTCATGTGAGTTATTCTTTTCTTTTCAGATCCTAACAAATCTGGTATCAGAGTAGTCCGATCGTAAAGAGTGACGGCTGGAAAAGGTGTTGGAACAAGTGCTAATGCGAGAATTGATGCCATGGAAGAGGTTGTGGAAGTTGTTCAATGGCAAGTGGGATTGTTGAGGGGAGATTTTCAAGAAATAATGCAAAGGATGGAGAAGATGATGAAGATGTAAGAAGCCCTAAAAACTGCTTCTACTGCAGAGAAAGATCAATTACCTCCAACCAATGTCGAGGCACAGAGTCCGAATGGTGTGGTAGGCGGAGGATCTTCTTCGCAAGGGTATCAGTTCGACAGAAAACACAGAAGGTTAGAAATGCACACCTTTGAAGGATCGAATTCAGATGGCTGGATCTTGAAGGCTGAATGATTCTTCTCCTTACAAAGATACAACAATGAAAAGATTGAGGCAACAATCATCTCTTTTGAAGCAGATGTGCTTCTCTGGTATCAATGGGAGAGTAAACGACAACCAATTTTGTTTTGGGAGGAGCTCAAGGAGTGATCGCTGAAATTGTTTTGAGCAACCCAAGAATGGTCGTTGTGTGAGCAATTTCTTGCTCTTAGGCAAGAAGTATCAGTAGCAGATTATCGCCAGAAGTTCGCCACGCGTGCTACCCCATTAATGGGTTGAAACCCTCCATTCGGGCAGAAGAAAGGATGCTCGAACCGGGTCATTTGGGTCGAGCCATGGATTTGGCCCAATGGGTGGAAGAGAAGCATGCTCTAATGGGCTTGGTCAAAACGGGCTTGCAATCTTACAATAGCCAACCCATGGGAGGACAAAGGTTGTATGGAAATGGCTCATTAGGACAACAATCATTGGTTCCATCCAGAGACTTCGATAAGTCTCTGGGTAAAGATCATTCTCTCAACCACCACCCAGCAGTTTCCAGAGAGTGAGAGAAACTCATTTGCAAGAGGAGAAACCGAATGGCTATCGGATGTCGATTATCAAGCAAAACAGGAGAAGGGGTTGTGCTTTAGGTGCGACGAAAAGTTCTCGCCAGGCCATCGGTGTAAGAAGAATGAGGTCAGTGTTCTCATCGCTCAAGAGGAGGGGGAAATGGAAGAAGAAGAATTTCAGGAGTGGGAGGAGCATAAGGAATTGGAAGTAGCTGAGATAAGCCAAGTAGTGGAGGTATCTTTAAGCTCAGTGATGGGTCTAACAAATCCAAAGACCATGAATATCCAGGGAGAGATCGTGAGTCAACCGGTGGTGGTCTTGATTGAGACTGGAGCGACACACAATTTTGCTTCTCGAAAGTTGGTAGAGCAAGTGGAATTACCAATTACTTCCACTGGAGTTTATGGGGTTACCATGGGATCAGGAGATTCAATTCAGGGAAGTGGGGTTTGTCAAGGAGTGCGATTAATGTTATAGGGGTTGAAATTTTGGAAGATTTCCTTCCATTAGGGCTCGGTAGTACGGATGTCATCTTGGGAGTTCAGTGGTTGGAGATCTTGGGGACATCTTCTATAAATTGGAAGGAACAAGTGTTGCATTTTCGCAGTGGGTCAGAAACACTCACTCTTAAAAGAGATCCCTCTCTGGGGCGAAGTATGGTTTCGCTAAAGACGATGCTTCGCACAATTAAGTAGGAAGGACATGGGTTTTTGGTGGAATTGGAAAGTATGTCAGCACCGTTTGAGGAGGCCTCGAGATACCAGTGGAACTGTTTGAGGTATTGTGGAGATACAAAGCGGTGTTCAAGACACCATCCGGTCTACCTCCAAAATGGGGGTATGAGCACTATATTTCCATGCACAAGGGATCGAGCCCAGTCAATGTCCGACCTTATCGCTACCCTCAGTTCTAAAAGAATGAAATTGAGAAGCTGATAGCAGAGATGTTGGATGCGGGAATCATCAGATATAGTGTAAGTCGTTTTTCAAATTCAGTCTTACTAGTCAAGAAGAACGATGGGGGCTGGCAATTTTGTGTAGATTATCGTGCGCTAAATAAACAAAAAATTTCGGATCGATTCCCAATTCCCGTCATCGACGAACTATTAGACGAGCTTCATGGGGCAGTAATCTTCTCGAAGTTGGATCTAAAATCGGGCTACCACCAGATTCAACTTCAGGAAGGGGATTAAGCAAAGACGGTTTTTCGTACACATGAGGGACATTACAAATTTTTAGTGATGCCCTTTGGCCTTACAAATGCGCCAACGACATTTCAAGCATTGATGAACTCAATATTCCGGCCATATTTGCGTAAATTTCTGCTCGTTTTCTTCGATGACATATTAGTGTACAGTCAAGGACTTGAAGCACATGTGGAACACTTGGAGACAGTTTTTGGGTTACTATAAAGACATTGTTTGTATGCGAACAAAAAGAAATGTGAATTTGGGTGTTCGAAATTGAGCTACTTGGGGCATGTGATTTCAGTCAATGGGAATTCCATGGATCAGTAAAAAATTCAGGCTATCCTAGATTGGCCACAACCCAAAAACATTACTGAGTTACGTGGGTTCTTGGGTCTCACTGGGTATTATCGAAAGTTTGTACGGGAATTAGTATCTCAATTAAAGAGAGATGGGTTTGCATGGAATCAAGACGCAAAGAATGCGTTTCAAAACTTGAAGCAAATAACGACTAAGGCTCCAGTGTTAGCAATGCCCGACTTCTCTAAGGAATTCATATTGGAAACGGATGCTTCAGGATATGCGGTGGGGGCTGTATTAATGCAAGCACAATGGCCAATAGCCTTCTTTAGTCAAGTCTTGGGGCAACGAGCCAGACTCAAACCCATCTACGAGAAGGAACTCATGGCCATTGTCTTAGCAGTGACAAAATGGCGTGCATATTTGTTAGGGAGGAAATTCATTATTTTTACTGATCAAAAGAGCTTGAGATTCTTAATGGAGCAGCGGGTAATTGGGCCAGAATATCAAAAATGGGTAAGCAAGTTACTTGGATACCAATTTGAGATTCATTATAGAACGGGGTCATCCAACACAGCCGCGGATGCTGTATCTAGGATTCCTTCTTCTCCATCCTGTTCCCAGTTTAGTTTGCCCACTTGGCGTGATTAGAAAGCATTACGGTCATAAATATTGGGTGACTACTCTAGAACACTTGAAACAGACAGTATTGCAAGGCTCGGGCAAACCTGGCTATGTGATCATTCAGGACATGTTACACTATAAAAACATGTTAGTTATACATCGATCTTCTTTTCTCATCCCCATTCTCTTCAAGGAGTTCCAAGACTCAGCGGTGGGGGGCATTCTGAGGAGACAAAAACGTACAAAAGAATAGCAAATGAGCTATATTGGGTTGGGATGAAGGAAAATATTCGAAAATGGGTCGGTGAATGTGAAGTTTGTCAACGCAACAAAACCATGGCTACCTCCCCAGCAGGTCTTCTTCAACCCATTCCCTTGCCCACTCAAGTCTGGGTCTAAATTACCATGGATTTTATTCAGGGGTTGCTGCGTTCTGAAATGTTTGATACCATTTTGGTCGTAGTGGATCGCCATATCAAGTATGTTCGTTTTTCTGGGTTGAAACACCCATTCACATCTGAAGGGGTGGCATCTGTATTTTCTAAGGACATCATTTGACTTCATGGGACACCAAAAATCAGTGATATCAGATAGAGATATGGTATTTCTCAGTAAATTCTAGCATGAATTATTTCAAGTGCAAGGCATTAAGTTGAAGCATAGCACGACATATCATCCTCAAACAGATGGTCTGTCGGAGGTACTAAATCATTGCCTTGAAACTTATCTCAGATACTTTACTTCTGAATAACCAAGACAGTGGTATAAGTGGTTACCTTGGGCTGAATACAGGTACAGTAGTTCCATGAATTCGACTACGGGGTACACTCCATTTATGGTTCTATATTGCAGAGATCCACCACCAATATTTCGGAATACGACTGGCACCACTGTGGTATCATCAGTGGAGCACTACTTTCAGATAGGGACAGTGTTTTGGAAACTCTCAAAATGCATTTATTACGTGCACAACAACGTATGAAGCAACATGTTGATAGGTCTAGACGAGATGAGTCATTTGAATTAGGTGATAAAGTATTTTTGAAGGTCCGGCCTTATCGCCAAAAGTCCTTGGTGCGTCGAGCTAATCATAATTTATCAGCAATATTCTATGGGCCCAATGAAATTGTAGCAAAAGTGGGATCTGTTGCCTATCGATTGGATTTACCATCTGCCACACAGATCCATCCTGTGTTTCATGTGTCACAGCTAAGGCGAGCTAAAGGGGTCTGCTCTCATGTCAATTCCCTTCCTACACAACTCAACAGTGAATATGAATTAGTGGTCCAACCAGAATCAGTGTTGGATGTGCGTCATGCGGTTAAGGGAGAGCCAGTACAATGGAAGTTTTGATCAAATGGCAAGGTCTACCGGCTTATGAAGCAACTTGGAAGGACTTTCATTTGTTACAACCGCAGTTTCCTTCCACCTTGAGGACACGGTGTGTCTTTGGGGCAGGGGTATTGATAGGCCTCAATCAGATTTACATATTCTAGAATTCCATTCGACCAATGAGGAATTTATGATAAGTTGCAAGTCTAAGTCAGCTAATTGTTATCTGATAACACCTGCTCCAATAAAGATTTCTCTATTTTGAAATGTATCGATGCCTTCGGTGGGAGTTTGTTTTTATAATTGGTTAGATATTTTCCCCGACTAAAATTGTGAGGGCACCAACCTCAGCAATTTCAAAAAAAATGAAATTTAAATCCAAATAATTTACACGACTGAAATAAATTTCAAAAACTCCAAAATTAAGCAAATTAGTCAAAGAAAAATTTAAGAGTGTTATGTCATACACACCTCAAAAGAAATCTCGTCCTCGAGAGTAAACTATATATAGATGAACATCAAGAAAACAAATCTATATGCCAACACCTTACACATATAATAAGAATTTATGTTATATCTCTATTACTATAAACATAAAGCTAGGCATCCCATAGTTTCCCCTCCTCACTGGAGGTTTAATTAAAAATAAAAAATAAAAAAATAAAAGGTCCATGACTTTTGGTCTATTTCAATGGCCTAAAAACCTCGAGAACACACCCTGACCTTTGCTGGAATGGGTATAAATCACCCAAATGTAATAGAATAGCACGCTACAAAACTCTTGCATGGTTGAAAATTTCTCTAAATAAACATTAAATTAGAGGCACACAAAAAGGCTTTTGACACCTAAGCACAAACTTTGTAAAGATCACATCCCTATGAACTACAGTCACCACTGGATTCATGTTAAAGGTGCTTAAAGATTGTTAAATTTGTGGTACGAGAGATTGTCACCGGCTCACTGCTTAGTGTAACCATGGCTCTAATACCATGTTGTCATGCCCCGAGTCTCGAGACTCTGAAATATCTCAAAAACTGAGACATGATGTAACACCAAATTGTTTTTTTCTACTTTACTTGCTAATGATTACACCTGCTAGCACATGACAAAGTATGATTTAAATCAGAAACCCTACACCAGAAAGTCAAACCTACCTCTCCACTATCCGACCAAGTAGAAAACAACTCAATATCCTTGGGTCTCTTGCAGCACCACCACCAACAACAACATCACCTGCACACGGATAGGGTAACACCCATTGACCACAAAGCAAACAAACGTGTCAGCACTAGCTGGTATGAGCATATCTACAACATCTAACCCCAAATAAAAGGCATAATACCAATTAAACAAAATAAAAGGGGTAATAATAATAAATTAACAATGCACTACCATTTTCATTATGAATGCTCAATTTCGATGTAAATATGCATGTGAAATGTAACACTCAAATGTGCACATAAATGCCCCGTTTCTCAACATTCTTTCATTGCATATACAAAGTCACATCACTAAATGCAATATATATCTTAATCAAAGAAGTCTACAGAAGTTCAATAATGATAATAAGTGTCAGCATGTTGACATCCAAACAAAAACGGCGTCTACTACAGTAAAACCAAGCTCCCTAACTAATCAACATTTATTCATAACCAAAATCTCCTTGAATCATTCATAATCGTCACCATCATGGTCACCAAGCTCATCAAAATAAGGTTATCTAGATGTACAACACTACCATTAGAATTACTTCGATCGTGGTAGGAGGAACCGTTGTTGGTACGACCTTGCATTGTAGTTGCCAATAAAGCCTGCATTCAGCATTACAAAGTAATAAATATACGTAAAATATATTTTTCTAAAAAGTAGGATTTTATTTTACTATGTAAAGTTCTCAAAATACCAAATGAACATAAGAAGATTAAAAGTTACAAGCAAAGATGTGTAAATTGACAAACCAACACTTCATAGATTGATAGTTATGAATTATGAATTATTGTTAATCTCATATGTCTTTAATAGGAAGGAAAAAAACACTCACTAAAATGTCTATAAACCGGCTATGGTAACCATTTGAACCAAATACTTACAAAACTTATTCCAATAAATTATTCTCTCAAATACTAAGAACTGAAATTTGAGACAAGATGTGTTTCATAAACTATTAACCTCTAAACTTTGAACCTTTGTGCAACAAAAACACAATCTTAAAAGCAAGAGACCAATCCATACTACCTCCACAATATAATACCTAGACTTATAAGAAATGGGAGTTTCTAGTTTATATATTAAGAATTTAAAAAATGTGTATAATACTACCTCCACAAAATAAGCTTTCACCATAATAAGAGCTTTGGAGCGCTACAAAAACTTTCCTTTTGTGAGCATATTTCTTGAATTTCTTGAATTTATAAGAGATGAAACCATCCTTAATAGTAGGTTCCTTGAATTTCTTGCTAAAAATACGCACATTTAAGTAAGCACTAACCTGGAAAGTATGAAAGAATACCCAAAAGGTAATATAATAAAGGGTTTGTTAATGCTTAATGGAGAAATGGTATTAAATCGTATATAAGAAATGGATCACCACTTTTCTTGCTAGACTATAAATACTAGTTAGCTTCTTTTTGTTGGTAGCTAAAGAAATTGAAATTGGAGGATCTTCGGTACGCAAAAAATAAAAGTAGTTATACCATCAAATATAGGCCTGAAATGATTATATGGGGTAGAATATTAGTAAAACATTGGATGAGAAAAAAACAATATAAAAATTAGAAGGAGAGATAGTAAGATTATGTGATGGGAGATGACAAGTTTATGTTCCAAAACATGATGAATGCACATAGAAAATAACAGCTATGCTAAGAGATTATAGTCAACTTAAGGTCATGAATCTAAAAAAGATTACCCAAAAAGATTACACATGATCATAACTTCAAGGTATGTCTTCGAAGATCTGATAGAATGAGGAAAAGCAATAGTAAGTACCGGCTTTGATCTAGGGGTTTGGGTTAGCCTAGTGGATAAATATGTCTATTTCTGTTTTTTGGTTTTTTCCTTACGAATTTGTTATTATATCCCGTTTTGGGACAAGTAATTAAGGTCTGACATACCATAGTTGTCTCTCCATAGCGGAGATTTAATAAATAAATAAATAAAAAACAGTGTGAGCAAATTTATTTTATCCAAGCGATGCCAATTAGTTTCTCTTACAATATTTTAGCTCTAATTCCTAAAATTGAAGAGCCCGTATCTTACTCTGATTTTAGGCCTATTAGTTTGTGCAACGTGGTTTATAAAATTTTTAGTAAAATCCTTTGCTAGCGATTGGGTCAGATACTCCCAAATATTATCTCTTTAGAGCAGGGGGCTCTCGTACAAGGGAGACTTATCTCAGAAAACATTGGCTTGGCACAAGAATTAATGAGAGAGATTGGAAAAAAAGTGATTGGGAACATCGTAATGTTCAAGTTGGATATGGAAAAGGCGTATGACATAATTGAATGGGGATATCTCTTGGCGGTTCTTCGTAAATTTTTTGTTAATAACAGAATATGTCATCTGATCTCAAATTGCATAACTCACTGTGAATTCTCGGTGTTGATGCAAGGCAAGTATGATGGGTATTTCAGATCTTCTGGGGGTCCCTTACTCTTTGTTATTGCTGCCGAAGTACTAAGTAGAGGACTCTCTCGAGCTTTTCGTAGAGGGGAAATTGGATTTTATCACACGCCCATGGCGGCCTCTCCGATTACTCACCTCTTATATGCTGATGATTCGCTGGTTTTCTTGAATGGTAGGAAAAAATCCATTGCAGGATGTATGAAGTTCATAAATAGATACTGTCGGGCATCAGGAGAGAAAATTAATACTGAGAAAAGTTCGTCCATGATTCATGAGAAAGTTAATGCGAAAAAAATAATTTTGATCAAATTATGGACATGCTTCTCTTACAAGCAGTCCCCGTTCACATACCTTGGAGTTCCCATTTATCAAGGCAGATGCTTAATTTCATACTATGATGACTTGGTAAATAAGATCCACAATAGAATTCACGGCTGGAATAGATTGAATTTGATCCGAAATGTTTTACTGTCTATGCCGATTTACACTATAGCAGCTACAGTGGTCCTATGAAGGTCTTGCAATCTATTCAAAAGATGATTGCAGATTTCTTTTGGGGAGATCATGAAGGGAGACATAAACGAAAATGGATTGCATGGAATAAAATCAGTGTTACTAAGGAAGAAGGTGGATTAAATGTTAGAAGTCTGGACGATACTATAAAAGCTTTTCGAGTTAAATCCCTTTGGAATCTGATAAACACCAACTCTTTATGGGCAAAGATTTTAAGAAAAAAATATTTGAAGGCAGGGGTACCAATCCAAAAACAAGAGCTTAAAGCCGGGGCCTCCCCGTTTATGAAAGAGTTGTTGGTGCATATAAATTTTATAGTGGAAAATTCCACTTGGAGGATCACTAGAGGTAGCGTCAGCTTTTTTTAAGAACACTAGGCTAAGGATGAAATATTTGTAAGAAATGAGGAAGCGGAGACAAATGATATTTGGCCTTCCTTAAGGCAGATGTGCAGGGATAATTTTAGCATGTTAACCCCGGAAATGCAAAGACAAGCTCAAGAAGCGTACAAGACAGTAGTGAAAGGTGATGATGGCGATCGGGACACTAGTACATGGATACCAAATAATGATGGTATGTTCTCTATCAGCCCTGTTTGTGAAATTCTTGGTGGCAGAAGGACACCTGATGATTTCTGGAATTGGATCTGGCACCCTCTTCTGCCTTCTAAAATTTCCGTTTTCACATGGAAGATTATTAAAAGGGAAAACAACTCAGAAACCCTATACCAGAAAGTCAAACCTACCTCTCAACTATTCGACAAAGTAGAAAACAACTCAATATCCTTGGGCCTCTTGCAGCACCACCACCACCAACAACATCATCTGCACACGGATAGGGCAACACCCATTTACCACAAAGCAAGCAAAAGTGTCAGCACTAGCTGGTATGAGCAGATCTACAACATCTAACCCCAAATAAAAGGCATAATATCAATTAAACAAAATAAAAGGGGTAATAATAATAAATTAACAATGCACTACCATTTTCATTCTGAATGCTCAATTACGATGTAAATATGCATGTGAAATGCAACACTCAAATGTGAACATAAATGCCCCGTTTCTCAACATTCTTTCATTGGATATACAAAGTCACATCACTGAATGCAATATATATCATAATCAAAGAAGTTTACAGAAGTTCAATAATGATAACAAGTGTCAGCATATTGACATCAAAACAAAAACGGAGTCTACTGTAGTAAAAACAAGCTCCCTAACTCATCAACATTTATTCATAACCACAATCTCCTTGAATCATTCATAATCGTCACCATCATGGTCACCAAGCTCATCAAAATAAGGTTATCTGGATGTACAACACTACCATTAGAATTACTTGGATCGTGGTAGGAGGAACCGCTGTTGGTACGACCATGCATTGTAGTTGCCAATAAAGCCTGCATTCATCATTAAATATTAATAAATATCAGTAAAATTTATTTTTCTAAAAAGTAGGATTTTATTTTACTATGTAAAGTTCTCAAAATACCAAATGAACTCAAGAAGATAAAAAGTTACAAGCAAAGATGTGTAAATTGACAAACCAACACTTCATAGATTGATTGTTATGAATTATGAATTATTGTTAATCGCATATGTCTTTAATAGGAAGGAAAAAAAAACACTCACTAAAATGTCTATAAACCGGCTATGGTAACCATTTGAACCAAATACTTACAAAACTTATTCCAATAAATTATTCTCTCAAATACTAAGAACTGAAATTTGAGACAAGATGTGTTTCATAAACCATTAACCTCTAAACTTTTAACCTTTGTGCAACAAAAACACAATTTTAAAAGCAAGAGACCAATCCATACTACCTCCACAATATAATACCTAGACTTACAAGAAATGGGAGTTTCTAGTTTATATATTAAGAATTTAAAAAATGTGTATAATACTACCTCCACAAAATAAGCTTTCATCATAACAAGAGCTCTGGAGCGCTACAAAAACTTTCCTTTTGTGAGCATATTTCTTGAATTTCTTGAATTTATAAGAGATGAAACCATCCTTAATAGTAGCTTCCTTGGATTTCTTGCTAAAAAATACGCACATTTAAGTAAGCACTAACCTGGAAAGTATGAAGGAATACCCAAAAGGTAATATAATAAAGGGTTTGTTAATGCTTAATGGAGAAATGGTATTAAATCGTATATAAGAAATGGATCACCACTTTTCTTGCTAGACTATAAATATTAGTTAGCTTCCTTTTGTTGGTAGCTAAACAAATTGAAATTGAAGGATACTCTGTACGTAAAAAATAAAAGTAGTTATACCATCAAATATAGGCCTGAAATGATTATATGGGGTAGAATATTAGTAAAACATTGGATGAGAAAAAAATAATATAAAAATCAGAAGGAGAGATAGTTAGATTATATGATGGGAGATGAAAAATTTATGTTCCAAATCATGATGAATGCACATAGAAAATAACAGCTATGCTAAGATATTATAGTCAACTTAAGGTCATGAATCTAAAATAGATTACACATGATCATAACTATAATAACAGTGTGACCAAATTTATTTTATCCAAATGTTAAAAAAATTCATTGGATAAAGTGCGTTATTATAATTGTTATGGTAGAAACATACTTTTAATATAGACACAAGAACATACAGTAACATCTCAACAATACCATTATGCCAACATTATAAAGACATGTTCTACTTCTCTGAGCGGACTGGGTTTTCTTGAACCCGATAAAACGCTTAGTTCATGGAACAACAACCTGGCGACTTCGGAAGCTTCCCAAAACAGGCATGGACTCTGACAAGCTACCCGACAGAAATCTCGAATTTCAACGAAATCTTTCCAACTTCTCCAAAACTGCAAAAAAAAGTTTAAACAGTGAACAACCTATTCGGGAATTGCGAATCAAAGAAAAAAACACTCTAGCAAGGATCAAAAACTCACTTACCCGTAGAACAAGTCCAATGACCACTCCCACAAAGCCCAAATTCTAGCGAAAACTCTCTGAAAAACACATTACACAAGTGTGATCCTCTCCGACAAAGGCAAAAGGGCGGAGACTGGCAGGAACAGTGCCTCCAACACCTCTGAACCGAGGATTGCAGCTCATTTGCTCGATCACAATCTAAAACTGTTGTCGGCGTACATCACCAACTCTTTTTTCAGAGATTCCAAGCCAACCCCTAACCACCTCTACATGCAGGGTTTTTAGCCTCCAAGCTTCTCCATTAACACTACTCGAGGGACTGATCGGAGCAGAGCTTTCTTGACCAGCCCCACCGGTTCCAATCAAGTTTTTTCTCCCTAACACACTCTATCTTTTTATCAGGAAATCAAACAGGAAAGGGAAGGGAAATGAAAAATAAAAAAATGGAGTAGAGGTGGCGATGATTTGGTCACAGAACATAGAATAAATTGCGGGGTGGAGCTCTGCTCGGAGAAAGACAATGAGGAAGAGGAAAAAAGAAAAATAACGAACTGTGTGTTTACTTGGGTGGCTATTTGCACCGAATACAATTCTAAAGGCACCCCACCTCAACAATTTTAGAAAAATAAATTTTATAATGAAACTTAAATCCAAATTATTTACACTACATAAAAAAATTCAAAAAAACCAAAATTAAACAAATTAGTGTAACGGAAATTTCGAGTGCTACACATTTTAGCTTCATATCTTCGTTTTTATTTCTTCCTAAATATTTTCTATTATGTAAAAGGTAGGGCTTTTCTATGAATACCCTTTTATAAAATTGTCTCAAACTAACTAGTAGAACAAAAAATAATCGAACGAACCAAATGCCCAAATTATCCAAAATACAGAACGTGAGCTCCATGACTATGCTTCAACCTGCGTTAAGTTTTAACTTCTATTTCTCCCACACTTCTCTATGGCTCTCTTATGTTGCCTGTGATTATTTATTTATTTGTTTTTTCCAATTGATATGTTTGTTCCATATGTTATATTTTTTTTGTGAAAAATCACCGTTTTTGCGAAATGACTAACTGTTAATTTTGTTACTGTCAAAATAACTAGTCTTGATCTTTTTTTGATGAAATGATTACACTGAGTCAATTTGGAATTGCCAAAAAGACTAACCCTAGTAATTTTTCCATTAGATGCTTGAAATAACCAACCTGGATCGTTGTAGACAGGGGAGAAAACAAGGTCAACATCGTTGGGATGGACGAAATCAAGAGATTGTACAACCCTAAATCTTTTGAGATCAAGGATTGCGTCGTGAGGAGGGGATCATAAGAAGAGTTTAAGTTTCCAGTAGTAACTATTCAAACTCTGTTTGGTTTTAGTTGAAGGTTTATGGCATATTAAAGAGAAATATTTGATTTAGTTTGGGGTGTGGATTTTAGAATGCACAAACCCAAATATGGGGAATTATTTTGGGAATTATATGATTTTAGTAAAAGATGTGGTAAAAAAAATCTTTTTTAAAACCTACTAATCACATGATAATTGCATGACATAAGGTGGAGAGATTGTAGGATGTTTCATGTTGCTTTTAAATATCCTATAATAGTTTGAATAAAACTTCCATGTTGCGCTGAAAACTTTTGAATGCGCTTAAACACATGCTTGGGAGGAGACATTGTTTCACCCAAACTATCTAGATGTTGTACGCCTCTGTCAGAGTAACGAACATGACCTAAGCTTGCAGCATTAATTTTTTTTTGTTCGATTTCAAAACATTTTAACTTCTTATTTTTATTTATTCTTTTTTTCCTAAACATTTTGTTTTTTGTAAAACGTGGGATTTTCTTATGAATTCCCTTTCATATAAACATACCACACTAACTAGTAGAACTAAAGAAATATCTAACAATCAAAATACCCCAATTATCCGAAATACAAAACGTGTGTTTCAACCTGTGTTATGTTTAACTAGTATTTCTCCCACACTTCTATGTGGCTTTCTTGTGTTGTTTGTTATTTTTTTTTTGTTTGTGTCACACCCCGACCCGCCATGGGAATCGCAGCGTGCCGATGCGTGAACTAACCCGTGATACAGGCAGATCGTAACTGGCCACAACAACATAATATAACACATTCTTGAAACGAGAATCAAACAAAAATGACAACTACGATAAAATTTGAACAAAATAAGAGTATACGATTCGCCCCGCCAGAGTCATAGCGACAAAAACAATATATACAAACATTTAGTATTTAACAAGATAATACAAAGGAAGCAAAACATACCCGTACAGGGTGGACATGACCAAACAACACAAAATAAACCCATAAGCACCACGATCAGCAGGAACGCTAACACTGTCTGAACTCCAATAGAAGACCACCACTTGCAGGGTCAGCAAAGCACAAAGCTAGCTGGTGCGAGCGAACTAAATACAAATAACAAAATAATATACAAGGGAAATTCATGTCACACAATAAATAGTAAGTGAGTAATCCTAGATGCATGATCCATAAATGGAAAAGGTGTCCCTATATAGGTTTTAAAGTCTAAATCACACCGTGTCTCTAAGGATAATATTTCTAAGTTCAAGCACCAACACAAGCATTTCAGATTCAACAATGACTACAAGTTTACGAAATATGTTGGTCATTACAAGTGATTCAAACATGGTGAATATCAAACGATGAAAACAAAGAAAATATCATCATTCTCCATAGTCTCCTAGGTATAGCAATCAAGTCGAAACCAAAAATAAATTCGGTATAAGTGTCTCATATCGTAGATATCCGCATACCCTACGAATGTGTCTCACCCAAACACATCCCAAAACTTCCACCAGTACCACTTCGGGTGGTTTGTATCCCAATGGGGTGCCATCTGCCAGGATACAAACTTAAACATCCCAAATGACTTGCCTAACACGGCCAACCTATTACAAATCAAACTCAAGCGCGCTGGGAGGGAAAGCGAGTAATCTCCAAAGCACGTCCTCCGAGACCCGTCCTAGTGCACTCTCTAGTGGCAAGTGCGTGCAAGAGCTCACCTGACCTCAGCAACCTTGCCACATGCAATGGTATCCTCAATATGTAGTGCAAGTTATCTCAAACACCATCAAACTCATGATGCAAGCAAGCTCCTAAGCATCAGCACAAGAGGAATTACAGTGAGGTAAATACAATTAACACACTACAAGAAATCAGCATTTTAGCGGCGGTTATGTAACGACGGTTTGAAAAAATCGCCGCTAAATACTTTATTTAATGACGGTTGTTTAACTGCCGTAGAATAATATTGTTTGACGACGGTTATTAGTTACTTGCGACGGCTTTTACCGTCGTTATAAATAAAACATCCATGTTCACTTAAAGCAACCAATTGGGTGCAACTAACATCCCAATTGGGGATTCTTATTCCTTTTATCGATCTAAACAAAGAGAAATTACATAACAAAAGAGGAGAAAGATAACTGAAGAGAAGAAGAATGAAGAAGAACGAAGAGGGGAAGAAGATCAGTTGATCTTAGCTGGTTGTTTTGACTTGGGGTTTCTTGTTGTTGTTGTCCGATTGACCCAGAGAGCTAGGGACTGAGAGAGGGACGATCGACACAGATAGAGACGTGTGCACGATCGACTGATCTACTGCTGCTACATGTGAAATCAAATCAGAGGTATGTTCTTCTTCGCAAACCCTTCGATCTCTTCTTCCTCCCCATTCCCATCTGAATCATGGCACCTAAACCTGTCGATATGATCAATGAGAAGAACCCTTAACCACTTGATGAAGATGATATCGATCTCCTCAAAACCTATGTATGTGCTAGTCTTCTGTCCCTTTTTTTCTTTGAGGGATTATTGTTCATCATCAATCTCTAGGGTTTCGGAATTCACTTAATTTAAGAGGGGTTACATGTTTTTTTTCTAAAAAAGTTTTTTTTCAGAGTCAAACCTGTTTGAGATGAACTGTTGTTTTTCCTTTCAAAATTGATTCTGATATATTTATGGTATTAGTTTAGTATGAATTCAATTGTCGCAGTTTCAACCTTGGTTGATTGGTTAGGGTTAATTTCTTCCTTTACAGGTTGTTTATTTATAATGATTTTGCATATTTGAATTCGAAATTTATATAGAATGGATTGGTTTAGGTGTGAGCTGAAAAGATTTCGACGAATTTGATGTGATTAATACAGTTTTACCTCTCTTGTTCAAATTATGGTTTAAGTATCAGCGAAATTGGATTGATTTGTTTAGGTCAGAATTGAAAATACTTCGATGAGTTATCCTACAATTAAGTAATTTGGTTTTGATTTGGTTGAATGGTGTGATGAAGGTTGTGTTTGTTTATTCAGCTTTTTTTCACTAGCTAAACAACTTGCTACTTCTGTCGTAATTTTGGATGAATGTGAGTCTGAGTTTTGAAGATTCACGGTTGATGTGATTCCTTCAAAGAGATTGATTGTGTTTTCTTAGCAGATTCATTTTGTTTCACTATTGTGATTTTGATTCGATCAGACTGTTATTTGAGTTTTTGTTGATTTTGGAGTTTTGTTGAAGAAAGGATGATTCGTGGATTATCTAATTGAATACAAAAAATTTAAGAAAATTTTCTAAGGTTTATGAAGTTGCATTACATTTTCATTAGTGTCACTGATTATCTGGTGCAATTATTTTTTGGATTTTACTTATAAGTCACTTTGAACCAAGTTTTGTTGGATTTGATGTCGAAAAAGTATTATAGTGTTCAATGGTTTTAGTGGGTTTTGTGAGTCTTGCTATATTTTAGGTTTTCACAACATCAGCAGGCCGTATTTAACTTTTTGACGCACTTTTCTCTTGATAGTAGATCTATATTAGTTTGATGAATGTAATTTTTTCTGAGTGTTGACAAATTGAGTTTCTACTTTATTTGGATTTACAATGTGATGTGAATCATTATCAGATAATTCGTTTTGAATGTATTTGGATGTGGATCATTATCAGATTATTCTGGTAACTTGGGCTTGGCTCTTTCTTATCCATCTTTTTGTATCTTACTCGGTATAGTATGTCTTTTTTATTTTTCATTCCAACCTGATCTCACGGAGGGTGAAGAGGAAATTAATAAAGATATTGCTGCGCTTAAGGAGGTGCTCCATCGACAGGTGCCGCACATCAAACTTTTTACCTTTGTTTATGAAAAGTATACACATATTTGTTTCCCTGTTTGTCTTCCGAATTTGTTTATGTTCAGCAGCCTTGCATTGTGTATTCCATGTACTTATATAAGTGCTTGCATGATTATATCTATGTGCCTTAGTTCGTGGGCACACATTCCTGATGCATGCTTCTCTGCTTGGCTTTTGCTAATATTTTTCTTTTGTGATAGATTGGAAAAAAGAAAGAGCATTTATGCACGTAGATGACGTTATTCAAAAAGGAAGGGAGGAGGAGGAACGGTATGAATTGCTTATAACTGGATAGTGTTTTTTTTTTTCTACTTCTAGAAGTAACTATGTTGTGGTTTTTTTTATAAGTATCTTGAGCAGAGTGCAATAAACAAGCTTGTTGAGATGGCATGCAAAAAGAGAATGGTAGTTAATTATTTTCATGCATTAGATTCCATCCTTAGTTGTTCTTTTGCAGATGACAGCAATACATATTATTGTGTAGGAATCGCGTATGTTTTACTAGAGGAAAATGAGCCCAGTAAGGTAAGAGACGGTTTATTATATTATGGCTAGCCCCTAGGTTCTCAGTTTCTTATATGAGGAGTTTATTTTTTCTTGGTGAATTAGGCTAACCCATAGGTTCTCAATTCTTTTTTGTTCGGTTTGGATTTCAGGTATTTTGTTGAATTTGGTCTAGCCACATAGCTATGTTTAGGGATTTTGTATATCTTCCCATTTAATTGTAATCTCTACTCCTCCATTCTTTATTTTTCTTGTTGACAAACTCATTCTAACATCAATATTTTTGAATCTATTTGTCTTTATTTATTTATGTATACAGGTTTCATGGGATGCATTAACATAGTATTTTTGAATCTATATCAACTTCTGAGAATTAGTTATGGATGATCTCAAATGCATATAAATAGAGAAATAGATATGGCTTACCTAGTTACATGTTATACAAAACTTCAGAAACTTGAGGCACTAATCATATTCATTAGTACCTTGTAACTTAACCAGTTAACCCCTAGCAATTGATTGAAACACTCCTAACTTTTGGATTCGCTGCTTCTGTGATTACTGTAGTCTCTATTAGGTGGTATTTGAATAAATCAGTTCTGATTGAGTCTAAACATGCGGAACATGTTCCTGAAACGCTACCAATTGAGGTTATTGGACAAATGGGTGCACCACCAAAGAGTGATGTGCCAATCATTACACCTAGTGAGCTGACTGAAGCTGATGGGTTAATCTTTGGGTTCCTCATTAGATTTGGAATGATGGCAGCTCAATTCATGGCATTTTTAGATGCAACCGAAATTTGTAGAGAACAGAGTCATTGGCAGGAAAGCCTGCAGGGATCTTCTACAACACTGACTCTCAAGGCAGTGGCCAAGAAACAACTCTGTAAGTTACTTTATTGAAATAAATAACAAGAAACTCAAAAGGGATAATTTGATGTTTGCACTTTGAGGGTTAATACATCTTTTTTACCTGATTTGTTTTCTCTGAAAGTTGTTGAACCATGACGATTGTAGGAAGCCTTTTGTTTTTTGACTGAATGGAGATTTCTTATTATGAACTTGTTATTTTGATGTTGTTTCATTTCAGTTTTGTTGTTATCATCTTTGTTGGCTCCCTTTTGCTTGGATTTCTAATTCATATTTGGGTGTATGGTGTCAAAAAAAATTATATATTTTTATTATTATTTATGGGTGTATCAATTTATTTTCTAGCAATTCAGGAGAAAAAGAAAAGAAAGAAAAGAAAAGAAAAGAAAAAAGAATCATTATCTTGGCTTAAATTTGACTGATTCAATTGACAATGGTAAAGATTGCTATTATAGATTTCATGCTTGATTAAGATTTGTGTTACATATTCAGTCCATACGTCCTATAGAGTTCAAACTTAGCACACATCTAGTTTACAACAGGATTTTTGCCTAAAGACTAACTCAAAGCGTCACTGTTTTTTTTTACTTTTTGTTGATATGGCAGGGACATCAGCAGGTGTAGATTTGCCATCCCGTCCTAGGATTTGCTATCTCGTCCTCAACTGTCAATTGATCTAATTTGGCAAAGTAAGTCATTTTAGTTTGTCCTTTTCATTTGAAATGTTTTCAACTATGCAATTTTTTTTCCTTTCCATTGATCAGTGAAGGAGATGACAAGGAATGGTATTGATTAAGAAAATTTGATTATGTCCATGCCTTGAGTTTCTTTGAATTGGTGTTCTGTTTAGATCAGTTCTTTATTTCTTGTTTTTTGCTTTAACAGTTTTTTGGTTGCCACTTGACATACAATTGTTTGTAAATTGTCAGACTTCAAACAATTAAGGCAATACCTATTTCACCAAGAAGAAAAAGGAAACATAACAAAAAGAAAAATTAAAAGCAATACCTATTTCACCAAGAATAAGGGCCTAAACCAAAGAATGTTTAGAACTTAAGAGACCTTATTCAAGTGAAAGGTCAAAACTCACCAAGAATTAAGGCCTCATAAACAAACAAAAAGGTGCACAAACAAAGACTTGAATCAAACCATCTGTCCAAGAATCAATAGCCCTATTCAAAATCCATTTAAAAACTTGCAACGTGATCACCTTGAAGATTATGCTCCAAACTGCAACTTGATGCACAACATCTTGCAAGTTGCAACACAAGCAACTCGCAATTTCTAAATGCAAATTGCAAAATAACAAAATCAAGATGCAATCTTCCATCTAACAACTTGCAATCATCAAACCTGAAAATATTGTTCACCTCATAGCAACCTGTATAAACTGAATAAACTGCTCGGCACACATTTTTTCGCAATCATTAGCTTGAAAAAAGATGCCAAAGCAACAAGTATCATTTCAGCACTCTGTCCAGCACTGAGAACTGAATAAACTGCTCACCACACAACAACTTGAACCATAAAACAACTCCAGATATCCAACAAATTCCCACATTCAAAAGACACTCAAATCGCAAATTGCCTTTATAAACTTGTAAGCAATAAAGACACCATACACTGCTAACTCTGGCCCAGCCCCCTGCCAAATTCCAGCACACACTCACGCCATAAATGCAGTAAAAACAAGCAAACCAGAGTGCATCAGGACAGAGCATGCTATCAAAACAGAAAGTGCTATCCAGTGCATTGCAGAACCAAAAAAACTGGACAAAACAACTCCAATTCTAGGTAGACCAGCCCTGCAAGCAAAAAATCGCTGCTTCGCATCGACGACAATTGAATATAATGTCAAAACCCTACATATTAACATCAAAACTTCCTCTATCCATAACCATGACGAACATAAGCCGTATGGAAACTGTCAAGCAAAACCAACCCTACCAATCGCCTAGGTATGTCATTTGCTCCAAAAGTGACAGTCCTACAATCTTTTTGTGCTCTATCGGCTAGTGCATCCGCCACCGCATTGGCCTCTCTATAGATATGTTTGCACTCTCGTCGATTTTTCCGCCATCACCTTAATTTCCTTGAAAATGTTTTCAAGTGCCAAGGAATTTTAAAGGTTTCCCTAAACAAACCACAAGCAAGTTCCGAATTCATTTGAACCACCACATTGCTAAAATTGAAGGAAAAACTAATGCGCAAACCCTCCACGATAGCCAAAGCTTCTGCTTTATAATTGGATCCTTCACCGAAAAACAATTGTTTTCCCACTACACAAGGACCCCTGGGGTCTCTAATAATCACACCCTCCTGATGCCTTTTTTCTACGAGAGGATCCATCAACATTAAGAGCAACAGATTATGCAGAAAGAGGGACCCAATAAAAAAATCTAACCATCTTCCTTCTAACTGGGATCTCATGAAGCCCCAAAGCCCGTAATGGTGACTTATTCCCACTAATTTGTTTCGGGGTGATAAAAGTGTCTGCCAACCGTAAATTACGCCTAATGTTCACAAAAGTAGAATTTGGAAGCATCTTCGTAGACACACTTACATCTTTGGTTCCAAATTTCCCATAAAATGACACACCTATTTCCAAATTCATCTTGGCTCTTTTGAACCATATCAATAAGACCATAGAGATCTCTGCCAGTTTTCTTACGTGCACATAAAAAACCCCTTCAAAGTGACTCCACACCTTTAAAGCCAATTTTCCATCCAGAAATAGGTGATTCAAAGATTTCGTGCTCGGATTATCACAACACCTACATCTTGAGGCTAGACTAAAATCGCATCTGTACAACTCCCCGTCCACTGGGAAACCTCTTCGCAGTAATTTCCACACAAAAACTGATATTCTGGAGGGAATAATGTCTTGCCATATCTTTTTACTTAACTCATTTACCGCCTAATGATTTCATAACAATTCATAAGCCGGCTGAAGCGAGAAAAAAACCATCCGAGTTCGGAGCCCATACACACCTATCCTCGCCATATTTTTCACTACGCAATCTATCTGCATATAGGTTACGCGCCATCTACCTAAGAGTTTGGCTGATTAAATCAAAATTACCCAAGCTCACTTCCCTCACCATAGGCCAAACACCACGACTAACAAAGTCCTCCGACTTTCTGAAAGAAGCCACAATATTCCAATTTTCCTAATAAAAACTAATAGAGCCCTTGCCAATGCGCCAAAATGAATTACTCAATAAAAAAGATTTAGAAAGCATGATTTCCTTGTAAAAAGGTGAAGCCCCACATTTCACAATTTTCCCACTCAAAGCAACTCTAGGAAACCAGTATTTATTCATCATAAAAGAAGCCCATAAAGAATCTGAATTAATAAGGTTCCAAAGAGCCTTAACTTGAAAAGCCTTCATCAGAACTTTCAAATTTTTTACACCAAAACCTTCCTCCTCCTGAGGGAAACAAATATTGTCTCATGGCACCCATTTTTTCTTCAACTTGCCTTCACAATCCCCCCTAAATAAATCCGCTAACAAGCAATTAATTCTTGATAAAACTTTTTGGGAACACACATGGCACTTAGAATATAAATAGGGATCGATCTCAGGACATGTTTAATAAAGATCAATCTTCCCCCAGGGAATAACAATTTTGCTTTCCATCCCTGAATACGATGTTGAATTTTAGCAATCAACTATTCGAAATAGGAAATCCTAACTTTACCTTGAAAATTTGGCCCTCCCAAAAACGTCAAAGGAGCACCTTTAAATTGGAATCCTGTACACTTTTTCAAAGCCACAATTATTTCCACAGCCGCCTATCCTCCAACAAAACATAGATTTTTCCCTCATTCATTTTCTGGCCTAAAACATTACAATATATTTTCAAAAATTCCATGCATCCCAAAACAAAAGATTTTCTACCCTTTAAGAAAATAAAAGTATCGTCTGCATAGAGAAGATGTGACACCAGTCTGCAGGCCCTAGGCGTAAAATAATACCCAAATTTTCTTTTATTGAAAGCCACTTGCAATCCTCTACTTAGGACTTCAGAGGCAATAATGAATAATAATGATGACAAAGGAAATTTTATCGATTGCTTTTATGACAATCATGTTCATTATACCAAGATAATTTCTACAACTTTTATTTGGCTGCATAAAGTGATGATTGATTCATTTGCTTCTTCTTGTTGGTGTGACTGGATGAAAATTCTTTCAAAGGCTTGGAAGTTTATCATTCATCATTCGCATTCAAAATTCATCAAAACTCGATGACAAGTTTGTGCGAAGCGGAAGCGTAAGACACCGAACCTTTCCCTCGGTTTGAACTTTATTTGGTTAAGTGAAGGGCCTGATGCATTCATCATGGAATTTGATGCATTCATGTATTTTAAAGTTATTTATGATTGTCGTTAATTAAGATACATGTATAATTTTAAGTGTAAATACATGTACTAGTATTAATTAGGGAAGAACATATTCATGGATGGGTGTTCCATAATTTCCCATATAAACTAGTTTGTATGAATGAAATGGTAATGCAAATTGCAAATTCAGAATATATTGTTAGTGAAAAGTGTTCTGCCAAATCAGATACTCCTATCTCATTGGTGGATTCCTTGAAGTGGCGAGAAATCTATCATCTTCTTACTCTAATCTCTTGGTGGATTCCTTGAGAGACGGGTATTCCTTATCATTTTGCATCAGTGAAATTACATCATAACATCCTTTCATTTGTCTGGTGTTAGGTGAATTATTAGAAATGGTCCTCTAATGTTCAATGATCCTCCATTTTGTATTATTTAGAATTGCTATTTTTTCAGTGTAGATGCCAACTTATGTACTCTTTTAGGGTTTCTAATTGATTCAATTCTTATGCTTTGCTTTCAAATTCTTGAAACTTTGTTCAAGAAGGAACTGTTGGACTTGTCACCAGAGAACAATACATACAAAAGGTTTGCATTTTAATTTCTCTTTTAAGATATTTTTGTAGTTGTAGTTGTATCTTATAATAATGCATGTAGGATTGAACTTATTAGTTGCTTTGTTTTGATTAAATTTAGATATTTTGAAATGGATAAAACTTGCATTTCTAAGCCGAGGAATATACTTGACAACGCAGAAGGGTAGAATCAATTTTCTGGACTTCGCACTTGCAAACAAGTCATCCGATAATAGAATAAAGTGTCTTTGTCCTCGTTGTGCTTTTAGAAAATGGGAGACTAGAAAAGTGGTGTATGATCACTTGATTTGTTGACCATTTTCGAAAGGGTACACTATTTGGTTATAACATGGGGAGTTGGGCTCAAGTTGTCATGCCTCTAGTGTGAAATTCGAAAGAAACTAACCGATCCACACGCTGGAGGATCAAAAAGCAATTCCAGGTTAATGGCTGAGAAGGTAATTAAAATTTTACACCCTACCACACTTTAAAGTTATCATTATCAACTA
This sequence comes from Berberis thunbergii, assembly GCA_003290165.1. Lineage (NCBI taxonomy): Eukaryota > Viridiplantae > Streptophyta > Magnoliopsida > Ranunculales > Berberidaceae > Berberis > Berberis thunbergii. The sequence goes on from QNQO01002261.1 coordinate 54,660, forward strand.
TATTATTTAAAGTTATCATTCTCAGCTATATTATTTAAAGTTATATATATATATTTTTTATTGGAACCTCCAATGGGGAGGGGCAGCTATGGGATGTCAGACCTTTATTACTTGAAAAAACCTTGTACACATGTCGGGGGTACATGACGACTTTACTCAAAAGAAAAGGAAACAAATGGACATATATGACTTCATAACATTGGTGTAGGAATATGAATGTGGGAGACCTGTGAGTAGTGGCGATTTATTTATTGCAACTAACCAAAAAAAGGGTGGGTCTTATGTATCTAATAAAGCGAGGAAGATAAGTGTAAGTAATTTAATTACTTTCTTTTGACTTAACTACATTAAATAATGTTTGGATAAATTTTAAAATCAAAGTTTGATGGCTTTCCACATTCATATAGTAGAAAATTTAAGAGATTGAGAATGAAGATTCCACTATCATGAGCCATTTCACAACAAGATTCACTTGCTAAGGTGTTAGGAAAAGAACATTTAGGCCGAGTTCGAGCTTTGGGATTCAGGCTATGTCAATCTCAAATTGTTGGCAGCAACACTAGTAGGTTTAGTAGGATGATGTCCATTGCAAAACACAGATCCTCAATTGCAACAGAGAGTTCACCAGCTAGATTCACAGTTAGAGACAGAGACATTAAAGAGGCAGGTATATGAGGGAGCAGTCACATACATTTTTCAGAAGTTGGATGGAATGTGCCTGAGTTTGCAAGCCTACTCACTACACCCGTATGTTTCTTTTCCTTTCATTATCTGAATAAATACTAGTTATCAGTGATACTGATTATAAATAAATTAATTGTTGTAATTTGGTTCAATTTGAGAGTAATATTGTTGACTCATTATTTTCACACAAGACGAAGGAAATAGGCGAGCTTCACCAACAACTACAAGACCCTCATCATCTATTCAAAATACTAATGAGGATCTTCATCAGCTCCACACTCCAAAACATTGTCTACTAATTACTTTCAAAAACATGGTACAAGTTCAATTGTAGTAAATTTGACTTTAGCTATCAAATTTCAAGAAATTCTACATGTACTAGTTTTGATATTTTGTTAACTTTGATGACAATATAGTTGAAGTGAAGTTTTATTTAATGATTTTGATATAAAATAGTTGTGTAAAACCATGGGTTGATTACACATTGTTTATAGGTTAAAAAATGTGATTACAGGTAAAAAATGTGGGTATATATGCATAATAGAATTGTCATCTCTAAAAGGATTACCAAGTGAAATTTAGCGGCAGTTATAAACCATTGCAAAGTACCCATAAACTTTGGTGGTGGTTGAGAACCGTTGCAGTAAGCTGCCAAATGTCGTCATTGCCCCATATTTAGCTACGATTACCAAACATGGCTATATAGCATTCAGCGACGGTTTACCAACGTTTGCTGACAACTGTTGCTATATATTATATAGCGACGGTTATGCTAGCGGTTGATGAAAACCGCGTTGAATGCCTTACTAACACATTTATTAGCAGCGGTTGGCCAACCGTCGCTGTATTATTTAGCGACGGTTAAAATTGTCGCTACATACCTTTTGTAGTCATTGCCGAAATACATACCATGGATTGTATTCCCATAATGGTAAGCACAGAAAGCAATGATAGACTTATGATATAGCCTAGTTTTGATGAGGTTAGATCTGTAATTTTAGTATTCTAGTTGATAGCGCCCCGAGGACTAATTGTTGTATGATTGGTATTTTCCAATCTTGATGGGATATTGTGGGGAAGGATGTTTAGGATGGTCGCCAAAGAATCTTTTGAAGGGAATCCCTTGCCTGTTTTTTTTCCAGCTAACTTTATAGTTTTGATTCCAAAAAGAGAAAAATTGACTACTTTTGCTAACTTTAGACCTATCAACATATGTAATGTAGTTAGAAGTTTATTAGTAAAAATTTTGGTATCATTTTGGCGGCAGTTCTCCCAGATATTATTTCTCATGAACATGGGGCGTTTATTAAAGGGAGACTAATTTCGAAGAATATCGATTTGGCTCAAGAAATGATGAGATCGCTTGGGAAGAAGAATCGGGGAGGAAATGTGATTTTTAAGTAGGATATGGAGAAAGCGTATGATAGATTAGAATGGAATTTCTTGTTTGACATTTTGCGAAGGTTTGGATTCGATAACAGGTTTTGTCTAGGAATTTCGAATTGTATTACAAAATGCAGTTTTTCAATTTTACTGCAAAGAAGGAATGAAGGTTAGTTTTTGACTTCTAGAGGGTTAAGCCAAGAAGATCCTTTGTCATCTTTGTTACTTGTGATTGTTGCAGAAGTTCTAAGTAGGGAACTTGTACGAGCCTTTAATGCGGATGAAATTGGTTATTTCGATATACCCCAAACTCAGGCTTGGGAGGAGAATAGTTTCACCAATACTATGTAGATTTTGTAAGCCTCTTTCAAGGTAGCGAACATCACCTCATCATGCGAAATCCCTTTTTTGTCTAAGTTTAAAGACACTTTAGCTTCGTATTTCGTTTCTATTTTTTTCCATGACAATTTATTTTCTGTAAAACGTGGGGGGTTTTCTTTGAATTCCCTTTTATAAAAAAAAAAAAATCCCAAACTAACTACTAGAACTGCAAATATCTCTAACAAACCAAATACCCCCAATAACTCAAAATACAGAGCGTGAACAACCACATGATTATGCTTCAACCTGTGTTATGTTTTAATTAGTATTTCTCCCATAATTTTCTGTGGCTCCCTTGTGTTGGTTGTGATTATTTTAATTTTGTATGCGACTAATATGTTTGTATTGTATGCTATATTTTTGTGAAAAATTACCTTCATGACGAAATGACTGACTTGTCATTTTGTTATTGTCAAAATAACTAGTCCTGTTATTTTTATGTACACCGAGTCATTTTCGAATTGACAAAAAAACTAACCCTAGTCATTTTTCCATGAGATGCATGAAACGACCAACTAGGGTCTTTGGAAACGGGGGAGGTAGACAAAGTAGAGTTTGTTTGAGATAGAGGAAAGCAAGAGGTTGTAGAGCCCTAAATCATTGAAAATGGAAAATGGCATCGTGAGGAGAAGGTCATGAGAAGTTTTTATCTTTTCTATTATAAGTTGTTGAACTCACTGTTTGGTTTTAGTTGATGATTGGGTTCATGTCAATAAAAAGATAAATGTTTAATTTAGTATGGGGTCTGGATTGAGTGATTTTAGAAAACATAAACCCAAACACGAGGGGTTTTTTTTTTAGTAACTGGATGATTTTAGTAACATTGGGGAAAAAACATTTCTTATTTTTAGACTTTATAATCACGTGATAATAACATAATATAAGTTGGAGAGATTGTAAGATGTTTCATATTGCACTTAAACTTGCTACACTAGTTTGAATCAGAGTTCCATGCCGCGCTAAACGCTTTTGAATAGGCTCAAACTCGGTAAAGAGATGTTGTACTCACCTGAATGAAATGGACACCCAATTCCAACCCGACAAACGCCTAGTTTGTGGAATAACAACTTGGCGACTTTGGAAGCTTCCCAAAACAGGCACTGACTTCGACATGCCACCCGACATAAATTCAAATTCCGGCAAAATAGTTCCAACACCCCATAAACAGCAAACAGAGTTCAAACAACGAACAACCTGTTTGAGAATTGAGAGGAAGGAAAAAAATGTCCGACAAGGATCGAAAAATCACTAACCAGCGAAACGGGTCTAGTGACCACTACAACGAAGCCCAATTTTTGGCGAAAACTCTTTGAAAACCACCCTATAGAACTTTGATCCTTTCTGACCAAGGCAGCAGGCTTAAAACTGGCAGGAACAGTGCCCCTAACACATCTGAACCAGGGATCGCAACTCACCCATCAATCACAACTCAAAGCTGTCCCTGGCATACCTCACTGACTTTTTTTTTCAGAGATTCCAAACAGACCCCCAATCACCTCTGTGTGCAGGATTTTCAACCACCAAACACCTCCACTAACTCTACCCGAGGGACTGATCGAAGCAAAGCTTGTTCGATCAGCCTGCACCGGTTCTAATCATGTTTCTCTCCCTGACACACTACAACTTTTTTGACAAATCAAACGGGAAGGGAGATGGAAGGAAGCAGAAGAAAAATGAATAAGAGAAATAGAGGCTTTGGGCAGAGAAAGCATCGGCGGAGCTCTGGACGCGGGGAGAAATGAAGAAGAATAAGAAAGAAATCTAACAAGTAGTTTTGTTGGTTGGTTAATCTAAAAGGGGTTGGATTGGTATTTTTATGGATACGACAAAATAAAAATCGTGCTTTTAAAGTAAATAAGTATAAGTACCTTGTGTCGGAATTGAAAAGTTCTACATCTCGAAGTCGGGTACTTCTTCCCTTAATTATTTCCATTCGACCAATGAAAATCTATAATAAGTAGCAAGTCTAATTCGGCTAATTGTTCTCTGATAGCACCTGCTTCAGTCAAGATTTCTCTTTTTTGAAATGTATCGGAACTTCGGTTGGGGAGTTTGTTTTTATACTTTTGTAGCTATTTTCCCTTACTAAAATTGTGAGGACACCCGCCTCAGCAATTTTAGAAAAATGAAATTTAAATACAAATAATTTACACTAATTAAAAATAAATTCCAAAAACTTTGAAATTAAGCAAATTAGTCAAACAAAAGTTTAAGGGTGTTATATTATACACACCTCAAAAGAAATCTTGTCCTCGAAATTAAACTCGAAATAGATGACCATCAAGAAAAGTAATTTATCTGCCAACGCCATACACACCTCAAAAGGATTGATGTTATATTTCTATTACTATAAACATAAAGCTGGTTAGAACCTTTTTTTTTCACGTGTTTGTCCTGATGAAGTAAACACTCCTTAAGTTTTGATTTATGTCAGTGGCATAAAAAACTCAAGTGCACTGAACGGGTATACATCACTCAAAGTAATATAATTGCATGCTACAAAACTCTTGCACGGTTTAAAATTTGTCTAAAGAAAACATTAAATTAGTGGGACACACAAAGGCTTATGAAGCCTAAACACAAACTTTGTAAGATCACATCCCTATGAACTACAATCACCACTAGATTCATGTTAAAGCTGCTTAAAGATTGTTAAATTTGTGGTACGAGATATTGTCACTCAGGTCGGCACTTTTGCCCACGTAACACCATTGAACCAAATTTTTCTTGTTGTTTTGTAAATAAAAATTATTACAAAAATCCATTCACCCATAATATAAAAATACCACATTTTTTGCAAGTAAAAATTGCAGTCACGACGCATTCTCTAGGCTATCAGAAACCATCAAATAGCCACACCTTTATTGGAACCTAAGCATCGGTAAGACAAACCTTGATTCACATAACATAGGGAAAAAATATCCATTTGCAGGGATAAAACCAACATGATCTAGGACACAAACACTGAGTCCAACTTGAACAAACATTACACGACTTAAACAATGAATAACCCAAGTGTCTAGCACAAGGTCAATTCAGTCTATACCATTAAACTAAATGGATCCCGAGCCCTCAATAAATAGATGCAACCATTTGGAATTCAATATCGCAACACATTTCATGGTACAACTGAACAAAATGCATCAAACAATTCACAACTACAAAGGTAGTGTATCCTACCGAAAATGGCAAAAGTAAACAAAATGCAACTTAAGTACAAGCCCAACTACTACAGCCTTGCCAGTACTGAACTACACAATCAGTAATAAATAGATGCTCGTTACACATCTTGTTGAGGCCAAAATCCACAATTTTCCCTTCTAAATCAACAAATTTAGTAGTTTATTTCCCTTTATAATAATATTTCAATTATTGTTTATGAAGTGATTCTGAACCCAATTTGGGTCAGATTTCTAGCAGTATATTTCTTTTATTACGTATTTTGTTTTAGCATGATTATTAGAGTTTTGCTAATTTTGGTAAAATTCTAATAATCGCGAGTTTTAGCTATAAAGTCTGGCTTGTGGGAGAATCTCTTGTATCCTTCATTGTGAATTTTCTGTTGAACTGGCCCGCAGGATAATCACTAATCTGCCCGGCGTCGGTTGGTATCAGAGCTTCAACATCTTTTGGGGTGAGATTTTATCAATTTCTATGGCCGGTGGTCGTGGTCATCGCAGGCAGATTCTGAAAACGAGGAACCCCTTCACCGTGATCGTAGCGTTCAGGATGTGATGATTGAGGATTTACAGAGGCAAGTTGCAGAACTAACCCAGCGCCTAACAGCGCAGAATTTCGATAATTGTGAGATGGAAGATGATGATTCTGATTCCATTTTTGAAAACCCGTATCACAATAGTGCTCGATTCTGGGAGCGTCGTGGTCGGGAGGATCGTCATGGAAATCTCAGTTTCAAAGTTGATCTACCCGAGTTTTCTGGTACATTACAGGTTGAAAGATTTGTGGATTGGTTGAATGAAGTAGAACGCATTTTTGAGTATAAGGAAGTTCCAGATCATGTCAAAGTGAAATTGGTTGCCATCAAACTCAAAGGCAGAGCATCTGCGTTGTGGGAGCAATTGAAGTGATCACGTGACAGGCAGGGCCAAGCCAAGATCACTAATTGCGAAAAGATGAAGAAGAAGATGAAGGGTCACTTCCTTCCTTTTAGATACACTCAAACTTTGTTTTAATGACTTCATTCAGTGAGGCATGGCACGAGATCAGTTGATGATTACACAGAGGAGTTCTATCAACTGGTAGCCCGTAATGACTTATCTGAGACAGAAGAATAGATAGTGGCACGATATTTGGGGGGATTACGACAACCCTTGCAGGATGTCCTCAACCTTCACTCACTGTGGACCGTTTCTGAATCCTACCAACGTGCACTTTCCGTGGAAAAACAGCAGAACGGGAGGCTTACGATCAGAAGTTGTCAAGGCAATAGGCCAGTTCACCCTCAAGAATCTCATCCTACCTAACAACCACCACAGAGTAACTCTACTATTAGATATTTCATGTGGGGTGAATAGGGACATAGAGCGACTGAGTGCAGAAAACCTGCTATTCAGGAGGGCAACAATCTGCTGATTGAGGAAGATGCAGTAGACAAAATTGAGGAACTTCGAGAGCCTGTGTATGATGATGATGAAGATGGAGATGCGTTTTATGGAGATGGCCATGAGACTTTGGTGGTTCGTAAGAGTCTACTGACTCCCAAGGATGATTCAGGAGATGATTGGTTAAGAACCAATATTTTCCACACAACCTACACAGTTGCAGATAAAGTCTGCAAGATGATCATTGACAGCGGCAGTTGTGAGAACGTCATGTCTGAAGAGGCTGTCCAGAAATTGCAGTTGAAGACAGATCATCATCCCAAGCCGTACAAATTATCATGACTGAATTAAAGCAGTGAGGTAACAGTAGATAGGCGATGCCTAGTGTCTTTTTTGATGGTAAGAAATATTTTGATAATTCTTGGTGCGATGTTGTATCTATGAATGCTTATCATGTATTGTTAGGCAGACCTTGGCAGTATGATCGTAGTGTTATTCATGATGGGTGGAAAAATACATATTTCCTTAGCATTAAAGGAAAGAAAATTGTGTTGGCACCTCGTCGAGAAGGAACAACTCCTACGCCGGTAGCCAATAATACGAACATGGTTTCTAGGTCCAAGTTTTTTGTTGAGATTGATCGTGGAGATGTGGTCTATGTTTTCCTACCTTGTGGGAATAGTGCAGCCAATGTGAATACAGATTTGCCAGTAGAGGTGCAGCAGCTTCTTGAAAAGTTTTCTGACCTGATGTCGGAGGATCTTCCTCCCGGGCTGCAGCCGATACAAGATATTCAACATCAGATCGACCTTGTTTCGGGGTCCAATTTTCCTAATCGACCGGCTTATTGCCTGAGTCCTAAGGAATCTGAAGAGTTGCAACGGCAGGTGGTAGAGTTATTGGGAGGGGCTACATCCGTGAGAGTATGAGCCCATGTGCTGTACCTGCTCTGTTAGTGCAAAAAAAGATGGTTTTTGGCATACATGTGTTGATAGTAGGGCAATCAACAGGATTACAGTGAAATACAATTTTCCAATTCCTCGCTTGGATGATATTTTAGACCAGCTGTCTGGATCTATGGTCTTTTCAAAAATTGACCTTAAAAGCGGATACCATCATATCAGAATAAGGCTTGGAAATGAGTGGGAGAGAGCGTTTAAGACGCATCATGGGTTGTATTAGTGGATTGTCATGCCTTTTGGTCTGTCCAATGCGCCCAGTACATTTATGAGATTTATGTATCAGGTTTTACGACCTTTCATGGGGAAATTCGTTGTAGTTTACTTCGACGACATCATAATTTATTGTCCGACTTAGACATCACATTTTGTTCACCTTCGTGCTGTTTTTGATAAGTTGAAGACGGAGCGCCTGTTCGTCAATCAAAAGAAGTGTTATTTCTTCACTACTTATGTTACTTTTTTTGGTTTTGTTGTATCTACTGATGGTGTTCATGCAGATCAGTAAAAAATAGATGCGGTCTTGGAGTGGCCCAAACCAAAGACCTTACACGATGTCAGAAGTTTCCATGGATTGGCGTCCTTCTACCGTTGATTCATCAGAAACTTCATCACTCTGATTGCTCCTATCACAGAGTGCCTCAAGGGGCATGATTTCCAGTGGTCCAAGGAGGCGGAGGCCAGTTTTCAACTGGTTAAGGAAAAAATGAAGGAAGCACCAGTTTTGGCACTTCCTGATTTTGAAAAAATGTTTGAATTGAATTGTGATGCATCTGGGGTTGGCATTGGTGGTGTTCTGAGTCAGGAAGGGCGCCCAATAGCTTTTATTTTTAGTGAGAAGCGATTAGGATCAAAAAAAAATTATTTTACCTATGATCTGGAGTTTTATGCCATAATTCAGTACCTGAAGCATTGGCGTCACTACCTAGTACAAAGGGAGTTTATTCTTGTCACTAATCATGAGGCCCTCAAGTACATCAATGGCCAACACAAGCTAAGTCGATGGCATGCTAAGTGGGTGGCGAACTTGCAGGAGTTCACGTTTGCGCAGAGGCACCAAGCAAGGAGTCTGACCCGTGTCGCAGATGCACTGAGCCATCGTACATTACTCCTCACCACCATGAGCACTAGAATTGCAGGATTTGAGGCTTTCTTTGATATGTATGCTGCAGATCCCTCCTTCTGGAGGATAATTCAGGAGGTAACTGATGGTCAAGGTCATGACTTTATTTTGCATAATGGTTATCTGTTTCGTGAATTACAGTTGTGCATTCCAGATTGTTCACTAAGGCAACAAATTTTTCGTGAACTTCATAATGAGGGTCACTTTAAGCGAGATAAGACGTTGGCCTTGATCTCTTTTTCCTATTATTGGCCCAAATTGACCAGTGATGTGGCTCATTATGTGGAGCGTTGTTATGTGTGTCAGTTGTCCAAAGGCGTTCTCACTAATGCGGGCCTGTACACACCTTTACCTGTACCTGAGCCCCCTTAGTTTAATGTTAATATGGACTTTGTGTTGGGCTTACCCCATATCCAATGGGCCTGGGATTCTATTTTGGTTGTGGTTGATAGGTTTTCCAAGATGGCCCATTTTGTAGCTTGCAAAAAAACAATGGATGCTGTCCGGATCGCCTATCTTTATTTCAAGGAGATTGTACGTTTACATGGTGATCCCTGATCCATTACCTTAGATTGTGAACCAAGTTCATGACTCATTTCTGGCGGAGTTTATGGGAGAAACTGGGGACGAACTTGAATTTTAGCAGCGCCTGCCACCCCCAGATGGATGGACAGACCAAGATGGTGAACCGCAGTTTGGAGAACTTTTGAGGAGTTTTGCAGAAATGAAATTGAAACAATGGGATTTGGTGTTACCTCAAGTAGAATTTTCCTATAACTGGTCGAAGAACAAAACCACAGGAATTAGCCCATTTGAGATTGTGTATGGCCAGAATCCATCCGGGGTGCTTGACATAGCCCCTATTCCACGTGTGGGTCATTTGAGGCCCAAGGCAGATGCGATGGCAGTAAAACTTTGATGTATACATGAGCAGGTGAAGCTAGCCATTCACGAGAGTAATTCCAAGTACAAGGTTCAAGCAGACAGCCACCATCGTCAGGTACTTTTTGATGTTGGTGATTTTGTTTGGGCAGTATTAACCTGTGATCGTTTTCCCATTGGAGAGTACAATAAGCTTAAGGAGCGGAAGATTGGACCCTGTGAGATCTTGCAGAAGATCAATGATAATGCCTACAGACTATGCCTCCCCAGTAATTTGAGGACTTCTGATGTTTTTAATTTAAAGCACTTGAGTCCTTGTTTTCCAGATTTCAATGATGCTATTGTGAACTCAAGGACGAGTTCTTTCCAACCCAGGGCGACTGATGCATGAGGATCCAAGTTAGATTATGTTGAGCTATCAGATAGCATGTTATTAGTACTAAGTTATCTTGAATTAGTAGATCAGCACAAGGATGGCAGGAAATCAAAGACATTTTTTTTTTCTAATTTGGTAGTTTTGGGCGCGTTTAGTATTTTCGCCACAACTTTGGGTACGAGTATCAGAATCATGCAAATGACCCCAATTTTGAAAACTCTTTTCAACACGCAATTCGTGGTCAACAAGCCACACTCATTTCACATCATTTTGAGGCCGAAATTTACCGTTTTCCCTTCCAAATCCACAAATTTAGTAGTTTATTTCCCTTTAGAATAATATTTCAATTATTGTTTAGGAAGTGATTTTGAACCCAATTTGGGCTAGATTTCTGGCAATATATTTATTTTATTACGTATTTCTAGCCTGATTATTGGAGTTTTTCTAATTTTGGTAAAACTCTAATAATCGCAAGTTTTAGCTATAAAGTCCGGCTTGTGGGCTGATTTTAGAGATACATTTGATTTGAGTAATTTGATTAAACATTAGAATTATTTCCTCTATGTTTTTGGGTGAATCTTTTGTATCCTTCCTTGTTAATTGTTTGTTGAACTAGCCCACAAGATAATCACTCTTCTGTCCGACGTCAGAAATAGACATCACACCTTTGACATTTTTTTATACATATCACCATTCCACGAAAATAAATCAAACAAAACATTCATTCACAAAACAATCAAAGTCCTTAACTGCACTAACCATTCTTCATTTGAGGAAGCATTGAGTAGCATTACTCAATTGTAACCGATGCTTTAACTTGGTTGATGTAACAAAATAACATCCAAAACAAACCTTCTCAATCTTCTTCATGAACTAGTAATCAGTTAGTGAGTCTCTCTCATGCGTTTCCATGCACTTTTTGTGTTTCTCCACTCTATAGGTCTTTGATTCCACATATTATATCCCTCAAATGATCACCCTTTCAATACTTTTTGTTTCTGTTTCTATTTTTCATATTCCTCTTCAATGAAGATGAAACTCTATTGGTCGCCTTTAATTGCTTTGCTCTCATTTATGCCCTTCCCTCCCTCGAAGCCCTGCCAAGTCATCAATGGCGAGCGTCCTCTATGCACCATCACATTCAAATAAAAAACTCTAGTCGAGAGACAAAACAAAATGCTAACTTTTTTACCCAATCCCACATCCAAAGGCAAGCTAAGCCTTACTACTTAGCGTAACCATGGTACTGATACAAAGTTGTCATGCTCAGATTCTTGAAATATCTCAGAAGCTGAGATGTTATGCAAACTGAAATTGTTTTTTTACTTTACTTGCCAATGGTTACACCTGCTAGCACACGATAAAATATAATTTAAACTAAAACCCCTATACCAAAGAGTCAAACCATCCACTCAGATGTCCAACCAAGTAGAAAACAACTTAATCACCCAAGGCCTCTTGCAGCACCACCACCAACAACAACACCACCTGCACCCGAATAGGGGTAACACCACCACCACACCACCTGCACCCGAATATGGGTACACCCATTTGCCACTAAACAATCAAACGAGTCAGCACTAGCTGGTATACCAAAACTACAACTTCTAACCCCAAATAAAAGGCATAATAACAATTAAAGCAAATAAAAGGGGTAATAATAATAAATTAACAATGCACTACCACTTTTCATTCTTAATGCTCAATTACGATGTAAATATGCATGTGAAACACAATACTCAAATGTGCACATAAATGCCCCACTTCTCAAGGCCAAGTGTCACTCCCTTTTCAAGGCTTAACGTATTTCCTTCTTTTGAAATGGGATATATACATGTGCTCAACAACATTAATATAATCTTATCAATGTCAAGACAATATTCTTTCCTTGGTAGCTTTCCGACCATAACCCTTCCTCCCCTGCCCCCCGACTGCCCCCACCCAAGGTGTTATATTACCATACAAGTGTTCAACAACATAGGTGCTAACAACACAAACATCATTATTTCCCTTGGTAGCTTGTCGTCTATAGCTCCCACCCCCACCCCATGCCCGCCTACCCAAGGTGCGTTACAAGAAATTTGGGTATTGTTGAAGAACGATGTTCCTCACCGAATCATGTTAATTCGTCACTTTTTATCAAATTTGAGGAATTTCAGTCATCACAACGTTCAAAAATTTCTTATCCATCACCGAAAGTCAACTTATGTGGCAAGTTCTTTCTCACATAAACTTAGTGCGTGGATATAATTACAACATGGGTGATGACATTTTCGTCACCCTACCATTTGCCCTGTGATGAAACGCAGGAGTCACATGTGGTAACTTTAGGTGAGGAACCTTTCCTCGCATATGTACGTAATTTATAAATGTGAAATAGTTTTTCACGACAGTGATTTAATACATTAAAAATATATATCTTTGACAAATTTTTCCTCACGCTCTCATTATATTTCTGACAATTCTTCTTCACCCATTTATTGTAGCTCTCACATATTCTTAAATGGGACCACCTAAATTTTTAGTCATGCACAATCCAAAATGAAAATAGTTGGATTTCCATTCATCACAAAAATATTACATTCTTTCATTGAATATACAAAGTCACATAACCGAATGCAATATATATCCTCATCAAACAAGTCTACAAAAGTTTAATAATGATATCAGCTGACAGCATGTAGTTGACATCCAAATAAAAATGGAGGGTACTGAAGTCAAACCAAGCTTTTAAATTCATCAGCATCTATTCATACCCACAATCTCCTTGCATCATTCATCATCATCACCATCATTGTCACCAAGCTCATCAAAAAAAGGATTATTTGGATGCACACAACTACCATTAGAACTGCTTGGATCGTGGTGGGAGGAACCGTTGTTGGTACGACCTTGCATTGTAGTTACTAAAAAAAGCCTACATTCATCATTAGAAAGTAATAAATGTCTATAAAATTTATTTTCTAAAAAAGTAGGATTTTTTTTACTATGTAAACTAGAATTCTCTCTCCTGGATCAATTCTGGAGAGTCCCTGCTGGTCTCGGAGCAGGGTATTATCTGTCCCGGTCCTTGGTTTTCGTGGTTCAGAGTTTGCTAGATATGGTTCCAAGATGTCTTTGTTGTTTGAAGTTGCAAGGTGTTGGTCGGTTTTATTATGAATGCCAGTTTGCAAAAACAAAATGGTACTTGGTTCTATTTTGCAATTGGCAATTTGCTGCAAAGTGGTTCGTCAGCGGTGTCAATTTTTTCAAGTGGTCATGAATTTTAGTTAGGGCTATTAGGTTTAAAAGTTGTTTATTTCAATGCATTCTTTTTTATTTATTTGAGATAGTGTTTTAGGTCTTTGATTCGGGTAAAGTTGTAATGTACCCCCGAAAATGTGTAAAATTTTCTTTGGTATAATGATGGTCTGGCATCCCATAGCTGCCCCTCCCCACTGGAGGTTTAATAAAAAAAAACTGTAAAGTTCTAAAAATACCAAATGAACTAGAGAAGATTAAAAGTTACAAGCAAAAATGTGTAAATTCACAAGTCAACACTTCATAGGTTGATATGTTCTAAATTATGAATTATTATTACATCTCATCATGTCTTTTTTTTTTTTAGGAAGAACCCCCAGTGGGGAGGGGCAACTATAGGATGCCAGACATTTATTACTTGATAAAAATCTTATACACCATTCGGGGGTACATTACGACTTTAACCGAGAAAAAAAAACAAGTGGACATACGTCATAAAACAAAAATCAAATTCTAGGTAAATGAAGGAAACTATCCTAATTCACTATGTGGCCTTGATCAAGAAAATCCTTAAGAAAAAGGTTCTTGGTCAAAGGCCTAATTTACCAAGGTTTAGGCCTTACAAATTAAGGCCTAAGACCAAGGCAACAAAAACATAACAAAAAGGAAATTTTAAAACCAAGCCTATATCACCAAGAATAAGGCCTAAACCAAGAAAAAGGTCTAGGCCAAATTCAACTAGACCTCATAAGCAAACAAATAAGTAGGCAACATACGTAGCAGCAACCCAGAAACATCTAGCATCTCATGATGTCTTTAATTGGAGGGAAAAAACACTCACTAAAATATTTATAAAACTGGCCATGGTAACCATTTGAACTAAATACTTACAAAACTTCTTCCACTAAATTATTTGAAATCGAGACAAGATGGGTGTCATGAACCATTAATCTCTGAACTTTTAACCTGCGTGCAACAAAAACGCAATCTTAAAAGCAAGAGACCAACCCATAAATGAATAAAAATAATAATCAAATGGCATGTCTGGTTCCAAAATATAATTTGTAGACTTATAAGAAATGAAAGTTTCTAGTTATATATTAAGAACTTTTTAAAGTGTGTAATACTACCTCCACAAAATAGGGTTTCACCATAGCAAGAGCTTACGAGCGCTGCAAAACATTCATTTTGTGAGCATATTATTGCAGCTACAAGAGATTAAACCTTCCTTAACAATAGGTTCCTTGAAATTCCTGGAAAAAAATACACGCATTTAAGTAAGCACTAAAAATACACATATTTAAGTAAGCACTAACCTTGAAATTATGAAAGAATACCCAAAAGGTAATATGATATGGGGTTTGTTAATGCTTAAGAAGAAATGGTATTAAACCTTATATTAGAAATGCATCACCATTCTTCTCTTACTAAACTATAAATACTAGTTAGCTTCTTTTTGTTGGTAGCTAAACAAATTGAAATTGGAGGATACTTGATACATTGAAAGTTAAAATGGTTATACCATCAAATGTAAACTATGGGATTTCAGACCTTTATTCAATATGAAAAAAGATTTACAATCAATACGAGGGTACGTTACGACTTTACCTGATAAAAAACCTTGAATATTGAAAAACTTAACAAAAGAAAAACTAACTAAGCACTATGTCCAACACCCAAAACCTACACATATGAAAACCAATACAAAGTGTTGTTGTAAATTTTCGCTCCCTGCTGACTTACACAAAGAACGCACGTGAGCAATGGACCACCGTTGTAGTGGCAGATGGAATTTCGATGCTAAAGTTAGACAGGGCTATGAGGAAGGCTTAAAGTTGTAAACAGGTCATTTGTAGCGTACCTTTAGTCACCAACATCATGATTGGTGACTGAATATTTGAAACTTCCTTACTGGAGATTCTTTTCTAATTAGGAGTCGTCTTGTGGAAGGAAGTTTCCCTACTAGACTTATGCTCCTTCATTCATGGGAGATAGTTCCCAATCGAAGTGGCATCCTTAGGTGGAAATTTCCACGTACGATGTATACTCTAGCATTTACTTCCTAGTTCAAGACAGAGTACTGATGGCTTGCCCGTCCGAAACTGATCCCCGAGATACTTGCCTCAGTAGGTCTTAGGGATGGTTGTGAGATTTCTGGGCTTAGCAGGACACGGTAATTAAGGATCATTTGGCGGATTGCACTTTGCGAGCTTGATGTCGCTTGGCTTGGATAAATGTTGGAATGATGCTTGGGCCTGTTATTCTTGGATATCATCATGACACATGTACAATGTAGACGAAATGACATTTCGATGAATCATCAGTTGTTCCCCTCTAGTTAGTGAGCCAACTACTCGGTCCACTAAGTTAATTCTTAAAAAGATATGTCGCTTATGATGATTAAGTCTGAATCGTTACTTGAGCGGCGTGTTTCATTAATTAGGTGCCCGTCGGTTCAGTGGAAAATTGGGGGAATCAATATCTATTTAGATTTCCCTTTATGGAGAGATTGACCTTTTCATTCCCCATTTTTAAATACTCTGCTCTGTTAAACTTTTGATTGAAAGCTTGTTCACTTTTCCCATTGCTCCCCAGAATCAACTAGACAATGAGCTTCATGTTAGGGGCCTCCAGTTCATTAAAGAGAGGTCAGCCTCTGAATCGAGTTTGGCTGAGATTTGAATAATATTTGGGGTCCCTGAAGACCTGAAATTATTCACACTGGATGCTAATCAAACGCCAATGTTTCCTGTGGAAGGATTCATTTATTTACACCGTGGCATGCTCTAGAAGAGCGTCCCTTTTCCTGTGATTGATGAGATCTTGAGCTTTCTAGAATTCCTTGGTATCCCTCATACCCAGTTGGTACCGAATGGGTGCAAGATTGTTCTCCTTATATGATCAAAGCAAAGGACGCTGGTGTCAGAGTGACTCCGAGGGTGATTCAGTTATTTACTTTTCCTTGACTAACAATCACGCCATGTGTGAGATGTAGTCATCGGCTTGCTTCGGGAAACTGCTAGATGACTTAAAGTTCTTGCAGAAACACTACTTCCTTGCTCCTTCAGACCCGAAGTATTTCGAGTTTAATGGTCGCTCGCTTAAGAGAAAATTCATGCCACTTCGAAGGTAAACTTTCGTCCTTTGCTTTATTGTGCCGATTGTATGCTGATTTTTATGTGTATTCTTTGTAAGGAGGTTCCCCACTACTCCTCTTTCCTCGGAGGTGGAAGTTGTTGTGAAGGGATTATGTGTCATGCCTCGAATGAGAGTGGAGGATGTTATCTGCACATCCAATTTTAGTCACAATGGGTTTTGGGCCCATTGGCATGTGGCGCTCACTCTTTTCGAAATGTTGAAGGTTCAGTCTGAAGGTGGAACTCCTTCCAAGAAGGGGAAGACCTCGAAAGGTAAGGTTTCCAGTCTGTCAGACATGGAAGGGCTTTTTGAGACACTTGCTTCCTTCATAGGCTCGAAAAGGTCTCACATTGCGGTTGAGCCTTCTTCTAAACGGTCCGCTCCGTTGAGGGAGGAGCGTGATTTTGACCTATCCGTTGAGGCGGAGGTTGGAGCATCTGATTTGCAGAAGGACCACTTGCAGCTAGCAGAGGTTGATGACGCATAAAAGTTGAGTATCGAGCAGGCAGAAGCTTTGAATAAGAAGCTGATGCCTACTATTGTGGCGGCTTCTACTAATACTAACAAATCTAGGTCTGTTTTATTGGAAAATCTTGATAAAGATTGTTCTGTGTATCCCGAGTTTTCTCGACCCACCGGTGGATCGTTTGACAATGTCCATTGCGGCCTTGCACTCCACATTGCCCTCCATCCCGCTTCAAATCATATATCAAGATAACAGAGGGTTTGATGGACAATTCACTTCCTTCTCTCCCTTTGAATTCTACCAAGTTGGCTCACAACAGAAGGTCGGCTGCTAGTGACAAGGTGAAGGCGGTGGATGAGGGGACAAACATGGTGAAATCTGCAAAGGGTGGTGCCGGTGTAATTTCGTATCTTGGAGAGCTTCAATCTAGACGTGCGGATGAGTGTGTATTGCTCCAAATGTAGTAAAAATGAGGAACCAGGCCCAGCACCAAAAGGTTGACATCGATTATGCTTCGAGGAACCATATCAGTAGACGTTATAGCTGACTAGTGAATTGTATTTTAAAGCTAGAGGAGGATACGTTGGAAAAGTGTATGGATAAAGGTTGAAACATCCTATACTTGGGATATCACATCTGAGCCAAGTGGTCCTACCTGGAACGGAGTTTGAAACGGCCTACGAGAAGGTGTATACCATAAAGCGCATCTTCTCTAATATGCAGAATTTGTATTCTTATGCACTTTTTGAAATTGAATCATTGAGAAAAGAACTTGAAGAGAAAAGGCTGGAACAATAAGTGGCTGATGCTGAAGCCCGGAGGGTTCGTCTGGAAGCCCCTAAGCCTGATTTAGCAGAGACGATGTCCGCTAGGAAACTGCGGCTAAAGTGTGCTCTGAGTTGTGGTTTCTTACTGAGGAGAATCCTAGGAAGGAATTTGAGTGGGCTATCCAGAGATAACAGTTAGAATTCGATGTTGAATTCAATGCTCGGGAAACGAGAAAAACTGAGGATCAACTTCTCCTGGTGCAGAATGAACTTAGCGCAATTAAAGACAGCTTGATTACTGAGCAATCTCAGACTGACACACTAATAGGCAAGCTAGAGTGCTAGAGTGAGCTTAATAAAGCAAATGTGCACCAGGAAGTGCTTCTAAAAGTACAGGCACATTTGAATTCCACAAGATCATCCATGGGAGGTTGGAACTGCTGGCCTTGATGAAAGTAGAACGTCGAGATCGGGACTTTTCTTATTACAAGAAGTTTCCTTTCCGAATTTTGAAAAGATCTTTGAGCTGTCAAAGGAAGATGGCGATCCGGATAATGGTGCTCAGGCTGAGGCACACACGGACACAACTCTTGCTTATTTTCATGTTAAGTTTAGTTCCCTTGTATATCTACCTTGTCCTGATGAGGAGTGACTTTTGTACAACTATACTTTTTGTTTGGACTATTAACGAAAACAAGTTTCTTTCGAGTATACTTCGTACCCGTTCTATCCTATCCCTCTGTTGCATGTTTTCCATTTTGCCTTGTCTTTTTATTTTGACGTAGGTTTTGTTTGGTGAGCAAGGAGCCACGTGGTCTATACATTGTTGAAAGCTCGACCGTTTATGCAGCGAATAATTTTGACCTACATTTCCATGAGTTCTCATTGCGTAGTTGTGCATAAAAATGAGCATTTTGTATGATGAAGGATGGTTTGGCAGTGGGTTACTTTGCCCATACTACATCTCATCCTCAAAGAAGGTCGTTAGAAGTTCAAGTTATTGATTGGACTGTCAGTTACGATCATTTGCATGAGTGAATTGATATAGTCGAGCATATGAGTTGTTGTCTAGAGTTAAGCAAGAGTGCTTGGCCCAAGTTAGGTTTCGTAAGCTTGGCCTGGTCTGCAACGTCCGAGCTTAGCGGATTAGTTTTCAGTTCGACTCAAGCGACCTTTGTCGATAATGGGATGTTAGCTCATGCATGCGTAAAGATGTCGACTGAGCAGTAATCAGATTTGGCAATCAATGTCCTGTGGAAGAGTAGTGGTCCCGTGGCGAGGCATCGACATCAATCAGAACTGACTAGGCTCCCACTTTCCAAACCATCTACGCCCACACGGAGCTAGCTACGAACTTGGGATGAGCAAATTCGGTGAACCTAGTCTGTAGAAGAGCAGTGGTGACATGCCACCAACATCAGTCAGAACTGACTAGGCTCCCACTTCCAAACCATGAAAACCCTCATGGAGCGAGCTACAGATTTGGGATTTGGAAATTTGGTAACCATAGTCTGTAGAATAGCAGTTCTCCCGTGGCTAATCGTCGACATCAGTAGGAAATGACTGGGCTCCCACCTTCTAAACCATCTACACCGATGCAACGAGTTACAGATTTGGGAGCTGGAAATTCGGCAATCTTGGTCTGTAGAAAAGAAATGGTACCGTGGCAAACCGTGGACATCAGTCAGAGTTGACTAAGCTCCCACCTTCCAAACCATCTACACCCGCATGCAGCAAACTACAGATTTGGGAGTTGGAAATTTGGCAACCATGGTCTTTAGAAAAGCAGTGGTCCCATGGCAAACCGTCGACATCAGTCGAAACTGACTAGGCTTCCATATTCCAAACAATCTACACTCGTACGCAGTAAGCTACAGATTTGAGAGTTGGAAATTCGGCAACCATGGTCTGTAAAATAGCAGTGTTCCTGTGGTAAGCCATCGACATCAATCAGAATTGACTAGGCTCCCACCTTCCAAACCAACCGCGGAGAGCGAGCTACAGGCTTGGGAGCTAACCAGAAGTTGCCGTTATCAAGCATGAGAACATTGACTAGACTCCCACTTCCTAAGCCTTCGACATTCGCGCGCTGAGATTTAGCCGTCGGGTGGGGGGGGGAGGGACCAAAAGCCGTCATTATCAGTCGAAACTGACTAAGTTTATCTGGTTAGATTGCGGCTCTGCCTATTATTGGCGTGTGAGCCTACTTCAAAAATCGGATGGCATTGTGCGAATTAGTTTCCACTAATTTCAATGAAAGTTATTTAAAAAAGGTACCTTAAATTAAATAGTGATATGTACCTTTGCTTTGTGTGTAAAGAGTGACTAAGGCTTCTCCTACTTGCGTCCGTGGTAGAGTGTCACCTGGATAGTGGGCCAAGCTGGTAGCAGCATCCCTGGGCCCATATAAGAAAAAGTAGGTTCCGTTGCAGGATTGTGGTGCCATGTTTCTGATGTAGATTGTGGGACGGTAGAATATCAATTACTCTTTAAATTAATGGAGTTTCGTGCAGCGTCATTAATTAATTGAATGTGGACTTGTGCAGTTTTCATAGGAACCGTCGTCTCCTCATTTCCGGAACAATATTTAATGTTGGTGTTTAATGCTGACGCGCCAGTTTCGTGAGCCACTATGTCTATAAAATGTCGTTTCTTCACCGTTGATAGTGCATTTTTAGATGATTTTACTCAAAGAATATGTTTTGGGTTTTACAATGGCTTATGGATAGTTTTTGTTCTTTGAGTCTCTGAATGTCTTGACATTTGCAGTAATGAGTCTTGAGAAGACTTGTTATTATGTGTGCTCACATGCTCTGGGTGAGCACCCGGTTGGTTGTTTGAGACCTTGTAATTTATTTTTGTTTCGCAAAGAAGTAGCACGGACTTCCCTCGAGGGACTAGTCTATCTTTTATTCATTGATGCTTGTCAGCATTTCGAACCAAATAATTTTTTAGATAACACCAGCAACTATCTTTGGAGCGATTGTTTTCCTCCCTCCTCAGCTAGCCTTGAGACGTTGTGCTGTGGTGGAACTTGGAATTGCAAAAAAAAAAGTGTTTGGTTGTATTGGGATCGTATCCTGGCAACTTAGACATGCCCCTTGACCATATCCTAGGCATATTAATTGTTAGTCAATAGTTAATACAATAAACTAAAGAATACAAAACTTTGTGCTAAAGAGAAATCCCAAGGATCATCATTGCAATATAAGTCATGACTCTCCTATTTATTATACAAGGGGATTGGTATTCAAAGTTTGTCTTTATTTTTATTATTTTTTTCTTTTTTTCTTAATGGCATATTTATAATTACCTAATAAGTTAGCGACATTCTTTGCAATCCGAAAAATGGCGTTGAGGACAGGGCATTGTTCCCAAGTCCTTCAACATATATAATAGTAGAGATTTCTAAAATAGTTCGAGTTATATGCTTAATGCTTAATCACTCTGATAGGCCTATCAGATTTACATATTCTAGAAGAAAGTATAAGTCAGATAAAAGGGAAACTAATTGATGTAATAAGCAACTTGCTATGTTTGTTAGGAATGCAAGTTGCTAAGGTTACTAGGAATGTGCGCTGGCAATAGGGGTTACTCAATAAATAGGAACAGGGAAGCAGAAGGGAAAGGGGTCAGACATAATTTTTTATTATTTTTTTATTCATAGAGTTATTGCTCAATAGGAGAGTCCAAACCTCTCGAAAGCTTGTTTTGTAATTCCTTGTAAAGAACACCATTTTTCATGTGAGTTATTCTTTTCTTTTCAGATCCTAACAAATCTGGAATCAGAGTAGTCCGATCCTAAAGAGTGGCGGCTGGAAAAGGTGCTGGAACAAGTGCTAATGCGAGAATTGAAGCCATGGAAGAGGTTGTGGAAGTTGTTCAATGGCAAGTGGGATTGTTGAGGGGAGATTTTCAAGAAATAATGCAAAGGATGGAGTAGATGATGAAGATGTAAGAAGCCCTAAAAACTGCTTCTACTGCAGAGATAGATCAATTACCTCCAACCAATGTCGAGGCACAGAGTCCGAATGGTGTGGTAGGCGGAGGATCTTCTTCGCAAGGGTATCAGTTCGACAGAAAACACAGAAGGTTAGAAATGCACACCTTTGAAGGATCGAATCCAGATGCCTGGATCTTGAAGGCTGAATGATTCTTCTCCTTACAAAGATACAACAATGAAAAGATTGAGGCAACAATCATCTCTTTTGAAGCAGACGCGCTTCTCTGGTATCAATGGGAGAGTAAACGACGACCAATTTTGTTTTGGGAAGAGATCAAGGGGTTATCGCTGAAATTGTTTCGAGCAACCCAAGAATGGTCGTTGTGTGAGAAATTTCTTGCTCTTAGGCAAGAAGTATCAGTGGCAGATTATCGCCAGAAGTTCGTCACGCGTGCATCCCCATTAATGGGTTGAAACCCTCCATTCGGGCAGAAGTCAGGATGCTCGAACTGGGTCATTTGGGTCGAGCCATGGATTTGGCCCAATGGGTGGAACAGAAGCATGCTCTAATGGGCTTGGTAAAATGGGCTTGCAATCTTATAACAGCCGACCCATGGGAGGACAAAGGTTGTATGGAAATGGTCCATTAGGACAACAATCATTGGTTCCATCCAGAGACTTCGATAAGTCTCTGGGTAAAGATCATTGTCTCAACCACCACCCAGCAGTTTCCAGAGAGTGAGAGAAACTCATTTGCAAGAGGAGAAACTGAATGGCTATCGGATGCCGATTACCAAGCAAAACAGGAGAAGGGGTTGTGCTTTAGGTGCGACGAAAAGTTCTCGCCAAGCCATCGGTGTAAGAAGAATGAGGTCAGTGTTCTCATCGCCCAGGAGGAGGGGGAAATGGAAGAAGAAGAAGTTCAGGAGTGGGAGGAGCATAAGGAATTGGAAGTGGCTGAGATAAGCCAAGTAGTGGAGGTATCTTTAAGCTCAGTGATGGGTCTAACAAATCCAAAGACCATGAATATCCAGGGAGAGATCGTGAGTCAACCGGTGGTGGTCTTGATTGAAACTGGAGCGACACACAATTTTGCTTCTCGGAAGTTGGTAGAGAAAATGGAATTACCAATTACTTCCACTGGAGTTTATGGGGTTACCATGGGATCAGGAGATTCAATTCAGGGAAGTGGGGTTTGTCAAGGAGTGCGATTGTTGTTATAGGGGTTGAAATTTTTGAAGATTTCCTTCCATTAGGGTTCGGTAGTACGGATGTCATCTTGAGAATTCAGTGGTTGGAGATCTTGGGGACATCTTCTATAAATTGGAAGGAACAAGTGTTGCATTTTCGCTGTGGGTCAGAAACACTCACTCTTAAAAGAGATCCCTGTCTAGGGCGAAGTCTGGTTTCGCTAAAGACGATGCTTCGCACAATTAAGCAGGAAGGACATGGGTTTTTGGTGGAATTGGAAAGTATGTCAGCACCGTTTGAGGAGGCCTCTGAGATACCAGTGGAACTGTTTGAGGTATTGTGGAGATACCAAGTGGTGTTCCAGACACCATCCGGTCTACCTCCAAAATGGGGGTATGAGCACTATATTTCCATGCACAAGGGATCGAGCCCAGTCAATGTCTGACCTTATCGCTACCCTCAGTTCTAGAAGAATGAAATTGAGAAGATGATAGCAGAGATGTTGGATGCGGGAATCATCAGACATAGTGTAAGTCCTTTTTCAAATTCGGTCTTACTAGTCAAGAAGAACAATGGGGGGTGGCGATTCTGTGTAGATTATCGTGCGCTAAATAAATAAAAAATTTCGGATCGATTCCCAATTCCCGTCATTGACGAACTATTAGACGAGCTTCATGGGGCAGTAATCTTCTCGAAGTTGGACCTAAAATCGGGCTACCACCAGATTCAACTTCAGGAAGGGGATTAAGCAAAGAATTTTTTTCGTACACATGAGGGATATTACAAATTTTAGTGATGCCCTTTGGCCTGACAAATGCGCCAAAGACGTTTCAAGCATTGATGAACTCAATATTCCGGCCATATTTGCGTAAATTTCTGCTTGTTTTCTTCGATGACATATTAGTGTACAGTCAAGGACTTGAAGCACATGTGGAACACTTGGAGACAGTTTTTGGGTTACTATAAAGACATTGTTTCTATGCGAACAAAAAGAAATGTGAATTTGGGTGTTCGAAATTGAGCTACTTGGGGCATGTGATTTCAGTCAATGGGAACTCCATGGATCAGTAAAAAATTCAGGCTATCCTAGATTGGCCACAACCCAAAAACATTACTGAGTTACGTGGGTTCTTGGGTCTCACTGGGTTTTATCGAAAGTTTGAACGGGAATATAGTCAGGTAGCTTGGCCTTTAATATCTCAATTAAAGACAGATGGGTTTGCATGGAATCAAGACGCAAAGAATGCGTTTCAAAACTTGAAGCAAATAACGACTAAGGCTCCAGTGTTAGCAATGCCCGACTTCTCTAAGGAATTCATATTGGAAACGGATGCTTCAGGATATGCGGTGGGGGCTGTATTAATGCAAGCACAATGGCCAATAGCCTTCTTTAGTCAAGTCTTGGGGCAACGAGCCAGACTCAAACCCATCTACGAGAAGGTACTCATGGCCATTGTCTTAGCAGTGACAAAATGGCGTGCATATTTGTTAGGGAGGAAATTCATTATTTGTACTGATCAAAAGAGCTTGAGATTCTTAATGGAGCAGCGGGTAATTGGGTCAGAATATCAAAAATGGGTAAGCAAGTTACTTGGATACCAATTTGAGATTCATTATAGAACGGGGTCATCCAACACAGCCGCGGATGCTGTATCTAGGATTCCTTCTTCTCCATCCTGTTCTCAGTTTAGTTGGCCCACTTGGCGTGATTAGAAAGCATTACGGTCATAAATATTGGGTGAGTACTCTAGAACACTTGAAACAGACAGTATTGCAAGGCTCGGGCAAACCTGGCTATGTGATCATTCAGGACATGTTACACTATAAAAACATGTTAGTTATACATTGATCTTCTTTTCTCATCCCCATTCTCTTCAAGGAGTTCCAAGACTCAGCGGTGGGGGCCATTATGAGGAGACAAAAACGTAACAAAGAATAGCAAATGAGCTATATTGGGTTGGGATGAAGGCAAATATTTGAAAATGGGTCGGTGAATGTGAAGTTTGTCAATGCAACAAAACCATGGCTACCTCCCCAGCAGGTCTTCTTCAACCCATTCCCTTGCCCACTCAAGTCTGGGACTAAATTACCATGGATTTTATTCAGGGGTTGCTGCGTTCTGAAATGTTTGATACCATTTTGGTCGTAGTGGATCGCCATATCAAGTATGTTCGTTTTTCTGGGTTGAAACACCCATTCACATCTGAAGGGGTGGCATCTGTATTTTCTAAGGACGTCATTCGACTTCATGGGACACCAAAATCAGTGATATCAGATAGAGATATGGTATTTCTCAGTAAATTCTAGCATGAATTATTTCAAGTGCAAGGCATTAAGTTGAAGCATAGCACGACATATCATCCTCAAACAGATGGTCTGTCGGAGGTACTAAATCATTGCCTTGAAACTTATCTCAGATACTTTACTTCTGAATAACCAAGACAGTGGTATAAGTGGTTACCTTGGGCTGAATACAGGTACAGTAGTTCCATGAATTCGACTACGGGGTACACTCCATTTATGGTTCTATATTTGCAGAGATCCACCACCAATATTTCGGAATACGATTGGCACCACTGTGGTATCATCAGTGGAGCACTACTTTCAGATAGGGACAGTGTTTTGGAAACTCTCAAAATTCATTTATTACGTGCACAACAACGTATGAAGCAACATGCTGATAGGAATAGACGAGATGAGTCATTTGAAGTAGGTAATAAAGTATTTTTGAAGGTCCGGCCTTATCGCCAAAAGTCCTTGGTGTGTCGAGCTAATCATAATTTATCAGCAATATTCTATGGGCCCAATGAAATTGTAGCAAAAGTGGGATCTGTTGCCTATCGATTGGATTTACCATCTGCCACATAGATCCATCCTGTGTTTCATGTGTCACAGCTAAGGCAAGCTAAAGGGATCTGCTCTCATGTCAATTCCCTTCCTACACAACTCAACAGTGAATATGAATTAGTGGTCCAACCAGAATCAGTGCTGGATGTGCATCATGCGGTTAAGGGAGAGCCAGTACAATGGAAGTTTTGATCAAATGGCAAGGTCTACCGGCTTATGAAGCAACTTGGAAGGACTTTCATTTGTTACAACCGCAGTTTCCTTCCACCTTGAGGACATGGTGTGTCTTTGGGGCGGGGGTATTGGTAGGCCTCAATCAGATTTACATATTCTAGAATTCCATTCGACCAATGAGGAATTTATGATAAGTTGCAAGTCTAAGTCAGCTAATTGTTCTCTGATAACACCTGCTCCAATAAAGATTTCTCTATTTTGAAATGTATCGATGCCTTCGGTGGGAGTTTGTTTTTATAATTGGTTAGATATTTTCCCCGACTAAAATTGTAAGGGCACCAACCTCAGCAATTTCAAAAAAAATTAAATTTAAATCCAAATAATTTACACGACTGAAATAAATTGCAAAAACTCCAAAATTAAGCAAATTAGTTAAAGAAAAATTTAAGAGTGTTATGTCATACACACCTCAAAAGAAATCTCGTCCTCGAGAGTAAACTATATATAGATGAACATCAAGAAAACAAATCTATATGCCAACACCTTACACATATAATAAGAATTTATGTTATATCTCTATTACTATAAACATAAAGCTAGGCTTGAACATTTTTTAATTCATGTGTTCGTCTTGATGAAATAAAAGGTCCATGCAGGCTCTGCTCTGAGGCGATTTCAGGGGCAGAATTGGAATAAATTTTCAGTTTTTTCCCTTCCAATCTTAAGCATTCCAAGATCTTGGGAGCACATCTCCACCATTGAATAGCACAAACCCTACAACAGCCGCCACCCTCTCTGGCCGTCGTGTTGCTGGGCAGTTTGCTTTCCCTGGACGTTTTGCTTTCTTGGACGATTGTTTCATGGTCGGTTTGATTCCTGGACCATTAGTTTCTTGGACAAGTTGTTGATTCCTTAAACTGTTTGTTTCCTGGACAAGTTGTTGTTTCCTGGACGAGTTGCTGATTCCCTGGATGGCAAGTTGCTCAATCGATTTGTTTCGCTCCTGGACGAATCAATTCCTGGACGTCGATTACTAAATCGGTTTGCTTCCTGATCGATCCTTGATTTGTTTCCTGGACGAGTTGTTGATTCCTTGGACGGTGAGTTGCTCAATCGATTTGTTTCACTCCTGGACGTACCTGGACGATGATTACTAAATCGGTTTGCATCTTGATCAATCCTGGATGTTGAGTTGTACCTAGTTTTCAAGGGTTGGCTGGGTTTGTCGGGTTGGTCTATTTCAATCTTTGCTGTCACTCCATCCAGGGAGTAGATCTAGTCCGATAGTGGAGGCAGATAGGTTGGTCTCTTTCAATCTTTGCTGACTCTCTCGAGCTTTTCGTAGAGGGGAAATTGGATTTTATCACACGCCCATGGCGGCCTCCCCAATTACTCACCTCTTATATGCTGATGATTCGCTGGTTTTCTTGAATGGTAGAAAAAAATCAATTGCAGGATGTATGAAGTTCATAGATAGATACTATCGGGCATCATGAGAGAAAATTATTACTGAGAAAAGTTCGTTCATGATTGATGAGAAAGTTAATGCCGAAAAAGTAATTTTGATCAAATTATGGACAGGCTTCTCTTACAAGCAGTCCCCGTTCACATACCTTGTAGTTCCCATTTATCAAGGCAGATGCATAATTTCTTACTATGATGACTTGGTAAATAAGATCCACAATAGAATTCAAGGCTGGAATTCCCGACTGTTGTCGCCTGGGGGCAGATTGACTTTGATCCGACATGTTTTACTGTCTATGCCGATTTACACTATAGCAGCTACAGTGGTCCCTATGAAGGTCTTGCAATCTATTCAGAAAATGATTGCAGATTCCTTTTGGGGAGATCATGAATGGAGACATAAACGGAAATGGATTGCATGGAATAAAATCAGTGTTACTAAGGAAGAAGGTGGATTAAATGTTAGAAGTCTTGACGATACTATAAAAGCTTTTCGAGTTAAATCCCTTTGGAATCTGATAAACACCAACACTTTATGGGCAAAGTTTTTAAGAAAAAAATATTTGAAGGCAGGGGTACCAATTCGAAAACAAGAGCTTAAAGCCGGGGCCTCCCCGTTTATGAAAGAGTTGTTGGTGCTTATAAATTTTATAGTGGAAAATTCCACTTGGACGATCACTAGAGGTAGCGTCAGCTTTTTTTAAGAACACTAGGCTAAGGATGAAATATTTATAAGAAATGAAGAAGCGGAGACAAATAATATTTGGCCTTCCTTAAGGTAGATGTGCAGGGATAATTTCAGCATGTTAACCCCGTGAATGCAAAGACAAGCTCAAGAGGCGTACAAGACAATAGTGAAAGGTGATGATGGCGATCGGGACACTAGAATATGGATACCAAATAATGATGGTATGTTCTCTATCACCTCTGTTTGTGAAATTCTTGGTGGCAGAGGGACACCTGATGAATTATGGAATTGAATCTGGCACCCTCTTCTGCCTTCTAAAATTTCGATTTTCACAAGGAAAATTATTAAAAGGGATATACCCGTAGATGGTGAAATTAGAAGAATTGGGTTTCAGTTGGCTTCTAAATGTGGATGTTGTGCTCAATCTGGGGAGGAAACAATAAACATCTTTTCTTGGAGGGTGAATTAGCAAGCAGAATGTGGAGACATTGCGACTTGGTGTTTGACATACATGTACATAGACCGGTTGAATTATATACCATGCTAAAGGCGTGGTTTAGGAAGGCTAGGAAAGCCTCATTATCAGGTACCCTCCTTCATCTCACTCCTCTTTTTATTTTATGGGAGCTTTGGATTCAGCGAAATAGAAAACTTTATGATGGAAAATGAGTGTTCGTCAAGTTATGTGATCATTAAAGTGTATTACTGGATTAAATATGTTGCAAAATTTTTTAATCCTAAATCAAAGGAAACTAATGGGGCGTTGCTCAATAGATTGGGTATGCAGGAAAAAAGAGTAACCATGATTCCTCCCTGGGTGGTGTATTGGAATTTCCCTCCTCTAGGATGGTATGTGCTCAATGTAGATGGATCATGTAGGCAGAAGACTACTTCTGGAGGTCTTATTATTATAAATGAAGAGGGTAACTTTGTGGCGGCTAGACAATGTCTTTTTTGGGAAGGAACAAATAATTCTGCAGAAACGAGGGCCTTGCTTGAAGGCTTGAGATTTTGTGTTGACCAAGGTGTCCGGCCATGCGTCATCCAAACGGATTCCATGGTGGTTAAACAATGGCTTTCCCAAAAAACAAAGATACCTCAGTTCCTTAACAATTGGTGGAGGGAGATACGAGAGTTGATTAAGGATACGGGGTGGCGTTGCATCCATGTGTTCAAAGAGACTAATTTAGTGCGGACGCTTTGGCTAGATTGGCACAAGGGGAGCATATGTGTCGTACTTATTCTTGGGGATCGCTCCCTAATTGAATAAAGTCATTAATTATTTTTGACAAGAATAAGAAGGCATATCTTAGACTTCCGGATGTTAAATAAAGTGGTTATCTCTGATACAACTTGTTTACGGCAGTCTGAGTATCGCAGGAAACAACTTGGTTAGTGTGTTGGAGTTGTGGTGATGAAATGGAGAAGCACTTACCTGGAAAAATAGGGGCGATACTCTGTTTTCACTACAACACAAATGCCCAATAATAGCATTTGTTAATAACATTTTTACTAAATACGCTATCAAAAATAAAATTTTTGGGGTAAACAAAAATGAAAACGCTACAAAAAAAAGGTGGGATTTTTGGCGCTCGCTTCTGTCCACCCTCTTTTTACTGGGCGCTCGAGTTAGATAGAGCTCGATGAAACTCCACCCACCCCTCAATCTCGTCATCTCCCTCAGTGATTACTCCCTCATCTCGCCATCTCCCTCCCTGTTTTCTCCATATCTCCATCTCCCTCACTGCTCCCTCCATCTCGCCATCTCCCTCACTGCTCCCTCCTTTTCCATCACCCTCACTGCTCTCTCCATCTTCATCTCCATCTCTCCGTCGCCCTCCCTCTTTCGATATTTATGTTCTTCATTTCTGATATTTTGTTCTAATTTTGTTGGTTTTTCAGTACAATGAGATCCTTGGGAAAGGAGCTTCAAAGACAGTGTAAGAAACTTAAAACCCCATTTGTTATTTTTTCATCCCTTTTTGAGATTTTGAAGAAATTTCTGTTTTTTATGAGAACTTTTGCAGTTTTATGAGATGGGTATATGTTGATTTAGTTCTATGTTGGTGGGTTTTCTTCCTTTTTGGTTTTGAGTGTTGCAGTTACAGAGCTTTTGATAAGTTCGAAGGGACTGAAGTGGCTTGGAACCAAGTCAAGCTGTATGATTTCCTTCAGAGCCCTGAGGATCTTGAGAGGCTTTACTGTGAAATCCATCTTCTCAAGACCTTGAAGCACAAAAACATCATGAAATTTTACACCTCTTGGGTTGATACGGCCAATAGGAACATCTATTTTGTAACTGAGATGTTCACT
The DNA here is from genome assembly GCA_003290165.1 of Berberis thunbergii. Taxonomy (NCBI): domain Eukaryota; kingdom Viridiplantae; phylum Streptophyta; class Magnoliopsida; order Ranunculales; family Berberidaceae; genus Berberis; species Berberis thunbergii. Next base: position 85,241 of record QNQO01002261.1, read on the forward strand.
TCTGGGACTCTGAGACTCTGAGACAGTAAGTTTTCATGGGATTTCATTGATTTCCATTTTCAGTGTTTACGAGTATGGTACTTGAGATTTGGAATTTAGGGTTGTAATGTTTTTTGTAATTTTGATTCTCTTTTGATTAGATATAGGCAGAAGCACAAGAGGGTAAACATTAGAGTAGTGAAGCATTGGTGTAGACAAATCTTGAAAGAACTAATAGTGAATACCATATCCTTTGCGATGCCTTTCAAGCTGAAACAACTACCTATTAAGATCAAGCGAATTGTAAAGTGATTAGCTTTCAGATACATTGAAAAGGAATTAGATTTCAGATGCATGTTAGGATTCCAGATGCTCTATTCATGAACACTGGATTCAGTTGATATTTCCGGTGATGTCGGCATCATTGTAGATTCTGCGTACTTCTTACCCTTTTCAAGTTATATTTTCTTTTACTTTCCTGTTCTATTTTCAGACCAACAATATACTATTTTCCTTGTTTGTTTTCTCTGGGTGTCCCATCTCTTTACTAATTAAAACATTTTACACAAATGATGGTCTTCTGATTGCAGGCATGGAATACCCAAACTAATGCTGTGATTAGTCTTAGTGCACCTGTTGGACAAGTGTATGCCTTGTTTGCAGACAATGGAATGTTTTTTGCTGGAATTCAGGTTATCATTTGCTTTTCTTATTTGTTTTTCCAACCAGTCATTGAATTTATAAACAACATTTAACTGTTGATATTTTTTTTTCTGATGTGGGTGTGCCTTGCATATTTTGCACTTGTTGCAGGATGGTAATATACTAGTATGGAGATTTAATGATGCAACCAACAATTTTGAGCCAACTACTTCTCTCACTGGACATAGCCTCTCTGTTGTGTCATTAGTTGTTGGAGCCAATAGGCTCTACTCTGGATCCATGGACAAAACAATCAGAGTAAGTTGGTTATATAATCACATTTTCCTATTTACAGATGTGTATTGTTTCACTTTTGGTATTGATATTCTTAAACATTATGGTTCCCTTGTCGGTTTGTACCATGTTTCCCTTGTCAGCCCTGTGATTCTCTTGATTGCATAGTTTTACCTTTTTACTATATATGTATCTGTTTGCCTAGCTGATAAATAAAAAAGGGCAAACCGAAGGTGATGACTTGGAATAAAAAAACGTATATTTTTCTTCCATGGTCATAAAAAAGGGAATGGCTTCTTAAGTGCTCGTTTTACAAAATTTAATTAGGTAATCACTTTATGACCCTTATGCTGTAAGCTCAGCTTATTGCCAATTGTTTAATTAGTAGCATTTTGAATGTTCAGAGCCTCCAATTGTTTAATTAGTAGCATTTTGAATGTTCAGAGCCTCAGAGGTGAATGATTTCTGCTGAGTCCCATTTATTCATGTGTGCAGATCCTTACTTGAACATAGATGCAGGAACCATGTCTCCCTTCGAGCATGGGGAAGTGTTTGTCTTAGATGATGGTGGTGAGGTAAACAACTGTTATTGGTTTTATGTTTTTTAAAGTTATTTACCTCAATTTCTTATCTCTGAAAGGAATATAATATATTGTAATTTATTTTTATTTAATTAATTTTTTTTTATTATTTTGAAGGTGTACCTCGATCTTGGAAACTATGAAAGGTTCCTAGATGTCAAGCTGACCCGTGACAACAATATCACCACTGGAAAGATTTACCAGGTAAGTTGGTTGACTGCATGGCTTTGATGGTTGCATATATCGTGCGCTAGTGTATGAGGAGAAATTATACTTTTGATAATCTTAAGGTTACTAATGTCAGTGATATATTTTCTTGATTTGCAAATCAACAGTCTGTACTTGAAAAGGAGAGAAGGGGAGATTATCTGGGGAAAACTGTTCAGGTGTGTCTCAACTGTTACTCTGTTACTTGTCCTTTGCTTTAAGGACATAAAAACATACTAGTGGTTTGAAGCACATGTGCAAGTCAGCTGGTATCATGGATTTACTGCATTCCCTATGATTAAAAGATACAAATTTATGAAATCCTTGAATTTCTTAACCTTTTTTCTCACTCGCCTAGGTCATTCCACACATTACTGATGCCATTCAAGATTGGATTGAGCGTGTTGCAATGATTCCTGTTGATGGTAAAGAAGGACCATCAGATGTTTGTGTCATAGAACTGGGAGGAACTATAGGTATAAATATGCATACTCTGATAATTGGAAATTTGCCATAGAGCATTGCACTTGAAACAAGAGGGTTACACGAATGATTATATACTTTCTTAGCCTAAGTAGAACACGTATGCTTGCAGGGGATATTGAATCATTGCCATTTATTGAAGCGTTAGGTCAATTTTGTTATCGAGTAGGTACGTAGATGATGTAGCGATTTCATTGCATTTATTCTGAATGTTGTTGGTGAGCAGGTATATAAAAACTGTTTGTGGTCATCCTTCTCTGAATGTGATTGTACATATTATGAAATATTGCAGAAAGTACACTAGCCTGTTAGCGTGGGACTCTTCTGTTTTCATTTTTCAATGGGTAACTAATGGTGTTTTACACTTACAGAAAACAAAGCCAACCCAACATAGTGTTCGTGGATTGAGAGGACTGGGATTGACACCCAATATCTTAGCTTGTCGCAGCACAAAGGTGTGCTTCTCCTACTTCAACCCTCCTTCTAGGCATTTTCATAGGGACATAAATCTCTAAAATTGATGTCTTGGACAAGCACTTGACGAAAACGTTAAGGAAAAGCTCTTTCAGTTCTGCCACGTTCCAGTATGATAAAAAATTTGCTTATTTTTTGTTAAATTTGTTTTGGATTCAGTGCCTGTGATTCATGGCATCAGAGTTGCTGATAATGTCAAATTATTTTCTCCTAGGCAGCAAACATTGTAACACTCTATGACGTTTCAAACATTTGGCGTATTCCTTTGCTGCTACGAGTAAGTTTATTTGCAGTCATGTTTAATTTTAATTAGCTGCAGCTTTTTGTGGATATATTGTTATTATTATTATTTTTAAAAACTTATTGCAACTGTGCGAAATTTTCTATTCAAATAGGATCAAAAGGCACATGAAGCAATCTTGAAAGGGCTGAATTTCGTAGGCTTTGTCCAACAAACTTGGTCGCAATATATTAATGTTTTGGCTCAGAGTAGGGTTCTATTGCTGATGTCAAGATGGGTTCTTTTGAACTTTTTTTGTCAGTGTTGTTGACCTGGTTTTTATCACATGCAGCGTGGCTAAGGAGCCTGCTTTGGAGGATTGGACTGCCAGGCCTAAACTATGTGACATGCTGCATGATCCTGTAGGTTTCAAAACATGTATTATAAGTTTTTATTTAATTCTGTCGGACACTTAATACTGTTTTCTATGTAATTTTCAGGTCAGAATTGCTATGGTTGGGAAGTATACTAGTCTTTCAGATTTGTCCCTTTCCGTATTAAAGGTATACTGATTACTGTTTGTCCTGATTAATCGTTTCATATTTTTCAAATCTGAAATATTTTACTCAGCATATTTTTCTTATCTTTCATATTAAGATAGTTCAAGTACTGGTTCTGGTTAGCAATTCTGTGATTTTGCATATGTTTACTGAAGGAAAGAACTATTTTTCTTGCAAAATATCTTTTATTGTTTTATATACAGGGTGCATTATCTAGTAATTTGTGGTAGACTTGCTTTAATAAGAAATGGAAGAAACAAAGAAATCGTTGATTTCTGTAATCTATGTGAGTGTGACAATCCATGTGGCTGTGCACGACAATCAAGTGTGTTTTCGGTTGTCAAGTAGATTGCATTGATTTTACATACCTTCTAGCCTAGTTATTTTCTTTATTTGTTGGAAAAAGGTCAGATATATTAGTCCCAATGACAAATAGACTTCTATCATGAACCATTAAGCGAGTTTGGATTCTTAACCTAGTTAGTGACAAGAAGTTGTAAAAGACTTCCCAATAAGATTGGAGTTGTTGCATGTCATCTCCGGAGATGGAAGTGGGGTACTCAAATCTGCTAGATCATTATGGAGACAAAGCAAAATGCAAGGTCACTTGCCTTTCCTATTGATTTGCGCATTGCGTGTAAGGCAGAAAGTTCCTTTTGGATTTGAGCTAGGATGGTTTGAGGACGATGGCTTGGTTTGTATGATGGAGAGTGCTGGGGTGAGGGATGAATGGGCTATGTTCTTTGGTTTGATTTTTTGATTTTGATTTTTGATTTAAATTTATTTTTAATGATAAATTCATTGATAAGGTAGCTCAACAGTTTCAATAAGACGGTAACTCTCCCTACTGGGGGATCTACACTGTTACAACATGAGTTGATTTCATACTGCTGCGACAGTAAAATTTTGTTGTTCTTAACATTTTATTTTCTATAGGATTGGCTATTGGGGTTTTGAATCTTGCAATTGTTGTTCCTCAGGTACTGTTAGACGTTTCTTTTTTGCCTAACAATTCCTTTCCTATTGATATTGCAAGTATAGTTGAAAAGCAATGCTATAACTGATAAAACAAAAAACAGAGCAAAAAATTATAAATTGATGTTTATGGTTTTGCAGTAGAGTATTTCTTTCAGTGGCTATCAAGTAACTTTTGTTAATAATACATACTACTTGACATATAGATCTGTCTTTTTTAGGATTTTTTAAATGTTACATGCTCGAAAAATGTGTAAAAGCATTTGTAAAATAAATTTGTTGATGTGCATAACTCTCTTTGCCTCCTCTCCGCTCTTAATCTTGTTTGTGTTCTGATTCTTGTACAGATGATTATATCACTTGGGGCAGGTCCATAGGATGCTCTTTCTGGTGGAGGAAACACCAACCTTTGTTTTGGCATCCATTTGTGCCTTTGTATGAGGTGTTGTTGCTGTATTAAAACTGCCAAAACTTTCAAGTGTTGTTAACCCATTTGGAAGTTTAGAACATAAGTGTTGTTACATTGTCCAGTAAAGGCTTGCTTGCAATACCCATGTACTTTTGAGTTGATTGGAACACAAATATATATGTAAACAATTGATGTGTTACTTGTAGGAACAATAATACTACTGATTTTTCAATCCATTTATTGATTTGCCTCCATTCATGAAAATGTTTAAGTTTGGCACATTTAAATTTTTTTTTTAGAAATAAAACTTATAAGATGTAATAAAAAGTCATTTGATAGCCAAAAAAAAAAAAAAAAAAAAATTGCTATGTATACTTATCATAGCTTTTTTAAAACGCTATGGTAGAGTCTACCATAGCAGTTTTAAAACGTTATCGTATACTCTACCATAGCGTTTTTTAAACGCTATAAAAGGCCAACTATTATAGCGCCGGCAGACATAGCGTTTATTAAAACGCTATGGTATCCTACCATAGCATTTTTGAAATGTTATTAATGACCTTTTTTCTTGTAGTGTTTGAAGGGGCAACAGACTGGACAAACTGCTAGTTTAATTTCAATGCAGCGATATGATCAGGAGCAGGAATACCTGTGTTCGATGATTAGGCTTGATGCCGTCTCAGGACAGTCTGCTTGGCGTGGATTCTGGACAGCGTGCTCTATCTCGCTCGACAGAGTGCAATTTTTTGGCATCCTGATTCTGGACAATGTGCTCTATCTCGCTGGACAGGGTTATTTTACGGAATTGTTGCTGCTTGGACATCAATTTGTTTGTGCCAATTCGATGTTGTCTTGGGAGTCAGTAGATTATGCTGGTGCTGTGTCGAATACGGTTGGTATGGTGTTGGTTTGTTTTCGCAGGAATTGGATTGTAAGGTGCAAAATGGGTATAAATCACCCCAAATGTAATAGAATAGCACGCTACAAAACTCTTGCATGGTTGAAAATTTCTCTAAATAAACATTAAATTAGAGGCACACAAAAAGGCTTTTGAAACCTAAGCACAAACTTTGTAAAGATCACATCCATATGAACTACAGTCACCACTGGATTCATGTTAAAGGTGCTTAAAGATTGTTAAATTTGTGGTACGAGAGATTGTCACCGGCTCACTGCTTAGTGTAACCATGGCTCTAATACCATGTTGTCATGCCCCGAGTCTCGAGACTCTGAAATATCTCAAAAATTGAGACATGATGTAACACCAAATAGTTTTTTTCTACTTTACTTGCTAATGATTACACCTGCTAGCACATGACAAAGTATGATTTAAATCAGAAACCCTACACCAGAAAGTCAAACCTACCTCTCAACTATCCGACCAAGTAGAAAACAACTCAATATCCTTGGGCCTCTTGCAGCACCACCACCAACAACAACATCACCTGCACACGGATAGGGTAACACCCATTTACCACAAAGCAAACAAACGTGTCAGCATTAGCTGGTATGAGCATATCTACAACATCTAACCCCAAATAAAAGGCATAATATCAATTAAACAAAATAAAAGGGGTAGTAATAATAAATTAACAATGCACTACCATTTTCATTATGAATGCTCAATTACGATGTAAATATGCATGTGAAATGTAACACTCAAATGTGCACATAAATGCCCCGTTTCTCAACATTCTTTCATTGCATATACAAAGTCACATCACTGAATGCAATATATATCTTAATCAAAGAAGTCTACAGAAGTTCAATAATGATAACAAGTGTCAGCATGTTGACATCCAAACAAAAACGGCGTCTACTACAATAAAACCAAGCTCCCTAACTCATCAACATTTATTCATAACCAAAATCTCCTTGAATCATTCATAATCGTCACCATCATGGTCACCAAGCTCATCAAAATAAGGTTATCTAGATGTACAACACTACCATTAGAATTACTTCGATCGTGGTAGGAGGAACCGTTGTTGGTACGACCTTGCATTGTAGTTGCCAATAAAGCCTGCATTTAGCATTACAAAGTAATAAATATCAGTAAAATTTATTTTTCTAAAAAGTAGGATTTTATTTTACTATGTAAAGTTCTCAAAATACCAAATGAACTTAAGAAGATTAAAAGTTACAAGCAAAGATGTGTAAATTGACAAACCAACACTTCATAGATTAATAGTTATGAATTATGAATTATTGTTAATCTCATATGTCTTTAATAGGAAGGAAAAAAACACTCACTAAAATGTCTATAAACCGGCTATGGTAACCATTTGAACCAAATACTTACAAAACTTATTCCAATAAATTATTCTCTCAAATACTAAGAACTGAAATTTGAGACAAGATGTGTTTCATAAACTATTAACCTCTAAACTTTTAACCTTTGTGCAACAAAAACACAATCTTAAAAGCAAGAGACCAATCCATACTACCTCCACAATATAATACTTAGACTTATAAGAAATGGGAGTTTCTAGTTTATATATTAAGAATTTTAAAAATGTGTATAATACTACCTCCACAAAATAAGTTTTCACCATAATAAGAGCTTTGGAGCGCTACAAAAACTTTCCTTTTGTGAGCACATTTCTTGAATTTCTTGAATTTATAAGAGATGAAACCATCCTTAATAGTAGCTTCCTTGAATTTATTGCTAAAAAATACGCACATTTAAGTAAGCACTAACCTGGAAAGTATGAAAGAATACCCAAAAGGTAATATAATAAAGGGTTTGTTAATGCTTAATGGAGAAATGGTATTAAATCGTATATAAGAAATGGATCACCACTTTTCTTGCTAGACTATAAATACTAGTTAGCTTCTTTTTGTTGGTAGCTAAACAAATTGAAATTGGAGGATACTCGGTACGTAAAAAATAAAAGTAGTTATACCATCAAATATAGGCCTGAAATGATTATATAGGGTAGAATATTAGTAAAACATTGGATGAGAAAAAAACAATATAAAAATTAGAAGGAGAGATAGTAAGATTATGTGATGGGAGATGACAAGTTTATGTTCCAAAACATGATGAATGCACATAGAAAATAACAGCTGTGCTAAGAGATTATAGTCAACTTAAGGTCATGAATCTAAAAAAGATTACCCAAAAAGATTACACATGATCATAACTTCAAGGTATGTCTTCGAAGATCTGATAGAATGAGGAAAAGCAACAGTAAGTACCGGCTTTGATCTAGGGGTTTGGGTTAGCCTAGAGGATAAATATGTCTATTTCTGTTTTTTGGTTTTTTCCTTACCAATTTGTTATTATATCCCGTTTTGGGACAAGTAATTAAGGTCTGACATACCATAGCTGTCTCTCCATAGCGGAGATTTAATAAATAAATAAATAAAAAACAGTGTGAGCAAATTTATTTTATACAAATGTTAAAAAAATTCTTTGGATAAAGTGCGTTATTATAATTGTTATGGTAGAAACATACTTTTAATACAGACACAAGAACATAGAGTAACATCTCAACAATACCATTATGTACACATTATAAATACATGCTTTGCTTCTCTGAGGGGACTGGGTTTTCTGGAACTCGATAAAACGCCTAGTTCGTGGAACAACAACTTGGCGACTCCGGAAGCTTCCCAAAACAGGCATGGACTCTGACAAGCTACCCGACGGAAATCTCGAATTTCAACGAAATCGTTCCAACTTCTCCAAAACTGCAAAAAAAAGTTTAAACAGTGAACAACCTATTCGGGAATTGCGAATGAAAGAAAAAAACACTCTAGCAAGGATCAAAAACTCATTTACCCGCAAAACAGGTCCAATGACCACTCCCACAAAGCCCAAATTCTTGCGAAAACTCTCTGAAAAACACCTTACACAAGTGTGATCCTCTCCGACCAAGGCAAAAGGGCGGAGACTGGCAGGAACATTGCCTCCAACACCTATGAATTGGGGATTGCAGCTCATTCGCTCGAGCACAATTTGAAACTGTTGTCGGCGTACATCACCAATTCTTTTTCAAAGATTCCAGGCCAACCCCTAACCACCTCTAGATGCAAGGTTTTCAGCCTCCAAGCTTCTCCATTAACACTACTCGAGGGACTGATAGGAGCAGAGCTTTCTCGACCAGCCCCACTTGTTCTAATCAATTTTTTCTCCCTAACACTCTATGTTTTTTTATCAGGAAAGGGAAGGGAAATGAAGAAGAAAAAAATGGAGTAGAGGTGGAGATGATTTGGTCACAGAACATAGAATAAATCGCGGGGTGGAGCTCTGCTCTGAGAAAGACACTGAGGAAGAGGAAAAGAGAAAAATAGCGGACTGTGTGTTTACTTGGGTGGCTATTCGCATCTAATACAATTCTAAAGGCACCCCACCTCAACAATTTTAGAAAAATAAATTTTATAATGAAACTTAAATCCAAATTATTTACACTACATAAAAAATTCAAAAAAACAAAAATTAAACAAATTAGTGTAACGGAAATTTTGAGTACTACACATTTTAGCTTCATATCTTCGTTTTTATTTCTTCCTAAACATTTTGTATTATGTAAAAAGTAGGGCTTTTCTATGAATACCCTTTTATAAATTTGTCTCAAAGTAACTAGTAGAACAAAAAAGAATCGAACGAACCAAATACCCAAATTATCCAAAATACAGAACGTGAGCACCATGACTATGCTTCAACCTGCGTTAAGTTTTAACTTCTATTTCTCCCACACTTCTCTATGGCTCTCTTATGTTGCCTGTGAGTATTTATTTATTTATTTTTCCGATTGATATGTTTGTTCCATATGTTATATTTTTTTGAGAAAAATCACCGTCTTTGCGAAATGACTAACTGTTAATTTTGTTACTGTCAAAATAACTAGTCTTGATCTTTTTTTGATGAAATGATTACACCGAGCCAATTTGGAATTCCCAAAAAGACTAACCCTAGTCATTTTTCCCTTAGATGCTTGAAATAACCAACCTGGATCGTTGTAGACAGGGGAGAAAACAAGGTCAACATCGTTGGAGATGGACGAAATCAAGATATTGTACAACCCTAAATCTTTTGAAATCAAGAATTGAGTCGTGAGAAGGGGGTCATAAGAAGATTTTAAGTTTCCAGTAGTAACTTTTCGAACTCTATTTTGTTTTAGTTGAAGGTTTATGGCATAGTAAAAAGAAATATTTAATTTAGTTTGGGTGTAAATTTTAGAATACATAAACCCAAATATGGGGAATTATTTTTGGAACTAGATGATTTTAGTAAAAGATGAGGTAAAAAAATCTTTTTTTAAAACCTACTAATCACATGATAATTGCATGACATAAGGTGGAGAGATTGTAGGATGTTTCATGTTGCTTTTAAATATCCTATAATAGTTTGAATCAAACTTCCATGTCGCGCTGAAAACTTTTGAATGCGCTTAAACACATGCTTGGGAGGAGAAATTGTTTCACCCAAACTATCTAGATGTTGTACGCCACTGTCAGAGTAACGAACATGACCTGAGCTTGCCACATTCTATTTTTTTTGTTTCGATTTCTAAACATTTTAACTTCTTATTATTTTTTTTCCTAGACATTTAGTTTTTTGTAAAACGTGGGGTTTTCTTATGAATTCCCTTTCATAAAAACATCCCAAACTAACCAGTAGAACTAAAGAAATCTCTAACAATCAAAATACCCCAATTATCCGAAATACAGAACGTGTGTTTCAACCTGTGTTATGTTTAACTAGTATTTCTCCCACACATCTATGTGGCTTTCTTGTGTTGTTTGTTATTTTTATTTTGTTTGTGTCACACCTCGACCCGCCACTGGAATCGCCGCATGCCAATGCGTGAACTTACCCATAATACAGGCGGATCGTAACCGGCCACAACATCATAATATAACACATTCTTGAAACGAGAATCAAACAAAAATGACAACTACGATAAAATTTGAACAAAATAAAAGCATACGATTTGCCCCACCAGAGTCATAGCGACAAAAACAATATATACAAACATCTAGTATTTAACAAGATAATACAAAGGAAGCAAAACATACCAATACAGGGTGGACACGACCAAACAACACAAAATAAGCCTATAGCTGAAAACTGGGCCTAAGCGCCACGATCAGCAGGAACGTCAACACTGCCTTAACTTCAATAGAAGACCACCACTTGCGGGGTCAGCAAAGCACAAAGCTAGCTGGTGCGAGTGAACTAAATACAAATAACAGAATAATATACAAGGGAAATTCATGCCACACAATAATGAATAAGTGAGTAATCCTAGATGCATGATCCATAAATGGAAAAGGTGTCCCTATATAGGTTCTAAAGTCTAAATCACACCATGTCTCTAAGGATAATATTTCTAAGTTCAAGCACCAACACAAGCATTTCAGATTCAACAATAACTAAAAGTTTACGAAATATGCCGTTCATTACAAGTGATTCAAACATGGTAAATATCAAGCGATGAAAACAAAGAAAATATCATAATTTCCATAGTCTCCTAGGTATAACAATCAAGTCGAAACCAAAAATAAATTCGGTATAAGTGTCTCATATCGTAGGTATCTGCATACCCTACGAATGTGTCTCACCCAGACACATCCCAAAACTTCCACCAGTACCACTTCGGGTGGTTTGTATCCCAATGGGGTTCCATCTGCCAGGATACAAACTTAAACATCCCAAATGACTTGCCTAACACGGCCAACCTAATACAAATACAACTCAAGCGCTGAGAGGGAAAGCGAGTAATCTCCAAAGCACGTCCTCCGGGACCCGTCCTAGTGCACTCTCTAGTGGCAAGTGTGTGCAAGAGCTCACTTGACCTCAGCAAACTTGCCACACGCAATGGCATCCTCAATATCTAGTGCGAGTTATCTCAAACACCATCAAATTCACAATGCAAGCAAGCTCCTAAGCATCGGCACAACATGAATTACAGCGAGGTAAAGACACTTAACTTTTTTTTATAATAAACCTCCAGTAGGGAGGTGCGACTATGGGATGCAAGAATTTATTAGCTGAAAAAACAATTGTACATCGATCGGGGGTACATGATGACTTTACCCAAGAAAAGAAACCAATGGACTTCCATCATAAACAAACCAAAATAAAAAAAAAAATTGTCCATGAAAGAAATTCCCTACTCTCTTTGAGACATTGTAAAGGCCTGGTTCGTAAATAATAAGGCCAATCACCAAGTAAAGCATTGCATAACAAAAAGGAAAAATTAAAAGCAATACCTATTTCACCAAGAATAAGGCCTAAACCAAAGAATGTTTAAAACTTAAGAGACCTTATTCAAGTGAAAGGCCAAAACTCACCAAGAATTAAGGCCTCATAAACAAACAAAAAGGTGCACAACCAAAGACTTGAATCAAACTATCTATCCAAGAATCAATAGCCCTACTCAAAAGCCATTTAAAAACCTGCAACGTGATCACCTTAAAGATTATGCTCCAAACTGCAACTTGATGCACAACAACTTGCAAGTTGCAACACAAGCAACTGGCAATTTCTAAATGAAAATTGCAAAATAACAAAATCAAGATGAAATCTTCCATCTAACAACTTGCAATCATCAAACCTGAAAAAACTGTTCGTCTCAAAGCAACCTATAAACTGAATAAACTGCCCGACACACATTTTTTCGCTATCAACAACTTGAGAAAAGATGCCAAAGCAACAAGTATCATTTCAGCACTCTGTCCTGCACAGAGAACTGAATAAACTGCTCACCACACAACAACTTGAACCATAAAACAACTCCAGATATCCAACAAATTCCCGCAATCAAAACACACTCAAATCGTAAATTACAACTTTAAACTTGTAAGCAATAAAGACACCATACACTACTGACTCTAGCCCAGCCCCCTGCCAAATTCCAGCACACAATCACGCCATAAATGCAGTAAAAACAAGCAAACCAGAGTGCATCCGGACTGAGCACGCTATTAAAACAGAATGTGTTGTCCAGTGCATTGCAGAACCGAAAAACTGGACAAAACAACTCCAATTCTCGGTAGACCAACCCTGCAAGCAAAAAATCGTTGCTTCGCATCCACGACAATTGAATATAATGTCAAAACCCTACATATTAACATCAAAGCTTCCTCTATCCATAACCATGATGAACATAAGCCGTATGGCAACTGTCAAGCAAAACCAACCATACCAATCGCCTAGGTTTGTCATTTGCTCCAAAAGTGACAGTCCTACAATCTTTTCGTGCTCTATTGGCTAGTGCATTCCCCACCGCATTGGCCTCTATATAGATATGTTTGCACTCTATCGTCATTTTTCCACCATCACCTTAATTTCCTTAAAAATATTTTCCAAGTGCCAAGGAATTTTAAAGGTTTCCCTAAACAAACCACAAACAAGTTCCAAATTCATATGAACCACCACATTGCTAAAATCGAAGGAAAAACAAAGGCGCAAACCCTCCACGAGAGCCAAAGCTTCTGCTTTATTATTGGATCCTTCACCGAAAAACAATTGTTTTCCCACTACACAAGGACACCTAGGGTGTCTAATAATCACACCTCTTGATGACTTTTTTCTACGAGAGAATCCATCAACATTAAGAGCAACAAATTATGCGGAAGGAGGGATCCAATAAAAAAATCTAACTATCTTCCTTCTAACCGGGATCTCATAAAGCCCCGAAGCCCGTAATGGTTACTTGTTCCGACTAATTTGTTTCGGGGTGATAAAAGTGTCAGCCAATCGCAAATTACGCCTAATGTTCACAAAAGTAGAATTTGGAAACATCTTCGTAGACACACTTACATCTTTGGTTCCGAATGTCCCATAAAATGACACACCTGTTTCCAAATTCATCTTGGCTCTTTTGAACCATATCAATAAGACCATAGAGATCTCTGCCAGTTTTCTTACGTTTTCTTACATGCACATCAAAAACCCCTTCAAAGTGACTCCACACCTTTAACGCCAATTTTCCATCCAGAAATAGGTGATTCAAAGATTTTGTCCTCGGATTATCACAACACCTACATCTTGAGGCTAGACTAAAATCGCATCTGTACAACTCCCCGTCCACTGGGACACCTCTTCGCAGTAATTTCCACACAAAAACTGATATTCTGGAGGGAATAATGTCTTGCCATATCTTTTTATTTAACTCATTTACCGCCTAATGATTTCGTAACAATTCATAAGCCGGCTGAAGTGAGAAGAAACCATCCGAGTTCGGAGCCCATACACACCTATCCTTGCCATATTTCTCACTACGCAATCTATCTGCATATAGGTTACGCGCCATCTACCTAAGAGTTGGGTTGATCAAATCAAAATTACCCAAGCTCACTTCCCTTACCGTAGGCCAAACACCACGACTAACTAAGTCCTCCGACTTTCTGAAAGAAGCTACAATATTCCAATTTTCCTAATAAAAACTAATAGAGCCCTTGCCAATGCGCCAAAATGAATTACTCAATAAAAAAGATTTACAAAGCATGATTTCCTTGTAGAAAGGTGAAACCCCACATTTCACAACTTGACCACTCAAAGCAACTATAGGAAGCCAATATTTATTCATCATAAAAGAAGCCCATAAAGAATCCAAATTAATAAGGTTCCAAAGAGCCTTAACTCGAAAAGCCTTCATCACAAGTTTCAAATTTTTAACACCAAAACCTTCCTCCTCCTGAGGGAAACAAATCTTGTCTCATGACACCCATTTTTTCTTCAACTTTCCTTTACAATCCCCCCCAAAAGAAATCAGCTAACAAGCAATTAATTCTTGATAAAACTTTCTTGGGCACACACATGGAACTTAGAATATAAATAGGGATCGAGCTCAGGACATGTTTAATAAAGATCAATCTTCCCTCAGGGGATAACAATTTTGCTTTCCATCCTTGAATACGACATTGAATTTTAGCAATCAACTATTCAAAGTACGAAATCCTAACTTTACCTTGAAAAATTGGCCCTCCCAAAAACGTCAAAGGAGCACCTTTAAATTGGAATCCTGTACACTTTTTCAAAGCCACAATTCTTTCCACAGCCGCCTATCCTCCAGCAAAAAATAAATTTTTCGCTCATTCATTTTCTGACCTAAAGCATTACAATATATTTTAAAAAATTCAATGCATCCCAAAACAGAAGATTTTCTACCATTTAAGAAAATAAAAGTATCGTCTGCATAGAGAAGATGTGACACTAGTCTGCAGGCCCTAGGCGTAAAATAATACCCAATTTTATTCTATTGAAAGCCACTTGCAATCCTCTACTTAGGACTTCAGAGGCAATAATGAATAATAATGATGACAAAGGAAATTTTATCGATTGCTTTTATGACAATCATGTTCATTATACCAAGATAATTTCTACAACTTTTATTTGGCTGCATAAAGTGATGATTTATTCATTTGCTTCTTCTTGTTGGTGTGACTAGATGAAAATTCTTTCAAAGGCTTGGAAGTTTATCATTCATCATTCGCATTCAAATTTCATCAAAAATCGATGACAAGTTTGTGCGAAGCGGAAGCGTATAACACCGAACCTCTCCCTCGGTTTGAAATTTAGTTTGTTAAGTGAAGGGCCTGATGCATTCATCATGGAATTTGATGCATTCATGTATTTTAAAGTTATTTATGATTGTCATTAATTAAGATACATGTATAATTTTAAGTGTAAATACATGTATTAGTATTAATTAGGGAAGAGCATATTCATGGATGGGTGTTCCATTATTTCCTATATAAGATAGTCTGTATGAATGAAATGGTAATGCATATTGCAAATTCAGAATATATTGTTAGTGAAAAGTGTTCTGCCTAATCCCATACTCCTATCTCATTGGTGGATTCCGTAAAGTGGCGAGAAATCTATCTTCTTCTTACTCTAATCTTTTGGTGGATTCCTTGATAGGCGAGTATTCCTTATCATTTTGCATCAGTGAAATTACATCATAACATCCTTTCATTTATCTGGTGTCAGGGGAATTATTAGAAATGACCGTCTAATGTTCAAAGATCCTCCATTTTGTATTATTTAGAATTGCTATTTTTCAGTGTAGATGCCAACTTATGTACTCTTTTAGGCTTTCTAATTGATTCAATTCTTATGCTTTGCTTTCAAATTCTTGAAACTGCGTTCAAGAAGGAATTGTTGGACTTGTCACCAGAGAACAATACATAGAAAAGGTTTGCATTTTCATTTCTCTTTTAAGATATTTTTCTAGTTGTAGTTGTATCTTATAATAATGCATGTAGGATTGAACTTATTAGTTGCTTTGTTTTGATTAAATTTAGATATTTTTAAATGGATAAAACTTGCATTTCTAAGCCGAGGAATATACTTGACTATGCTGAAGGGTAGAATCAGTTTTCTGGACTTCGCATTTGCAAACAAGTCATCTGATAATAGAATAAAGTGTCTTTGTCCTCATTGTGCTTTTAGAAAATGGGAGACTAGAAAACTGGGGTATGATCACTTGATTTGTTGACCATTTTCGAAAGGGAACACTATTTGGTTACAACATGGGGAGTTGGGCTCAAGTTGTCATGTCTGTAGTGTGAAATTCGAAAGAAACTAACCGATCCACACGCTGGAGGATCAAAAAGCAATTCAAGGTTAAAGGCTGAGAAGGTAATTAAAATTTTACACCCTTCCACACTTTAAAGTTATCACTATCAACTATATTATTTAAAGTTATCATTCTCAGATATATTATTTAAAGTTATATATATATATATATATATATTTTATTGGAACCTCCAGTGGGGAGGGGCAGCTGTGGGATGCCAAACCTTTATTACTTAAAAAAACTTGTACACATGTCGGGGGTACATGACGACTTTACCCGAAAGAAAAGGAAACAAATGGACATATATGACTTCATAACATTGTTGTAGGAATATGAACGTGGGAGACCTGTGAGTGGTGGCGATGTGTTTATTGCAACACAAAAAAAGGACGGGTCTTATGTATCTAACAAAAAAAGGAAGATAAGTGTAAGTAATTTAATTACTTTCTTTTGACTTAACTACATTAAATAATGTTTGGATAAACTTTGAAATCAAAGTTTGATGGCTTTCCTCATTCATATAGGAGAAAATTTAAGAGATTGAGAATGAAGATTCCACTATCATGCATGAGCCATTTCACAACAAGATTTACTTGCTAAGGTGTTAGGAAAAGAACATTCAGGCCGAGTTCGAGCTTTGGGATTCGGGCTATGTCAATCTCAAATTGTTGGCAACAACACTAGTAGGTTTAGTAGGATGATGTCCATTGCAAAACACAGATCCACAATTGCAACAGAGCGTTCACCAGCTAGAGTCAAAGTAAGAGACAGTGACATTAAAGAGGCAGGTATATGAGGGAGCAGTCACATACATTTTTCAGAAGTTGGATGGAATGTTCCTGAGTTTGCAAGCCTACTCACTACACCCCTATGTTTCTTTTCCTTTCATTATCTGAATATATACTAGTTATCAATGATACTGTTTATAAATCAATTAGTTGTTGTAATTTTGTTCAAGTTGAGAGTAATATTGTTGACTCATTATTTTCACACAAGACGAAGGAAGTGGACGAGCTTCACCAACAACTGCAAGACCCTCATCATCTAGTCAAAATACTAATGAGGATCTTCATCAACTCCACACTCCAAAACATTGTCTACTAATTTCTTTCAAAAACATGGTACAAGTTCAATTGTAGTAAATTTGACTTTAGCTATCGAATTCAAAGAAATTCTACATGTATATTTTTGTTAACTTTGATGACAATATAGTTGAAGTGAAGTTTTATTTAATGATTTTGATATAAAATAGTTGTGTAAAACCGTGGGTTGATTACACATTGTTTATAGGTTGAAAAATGTGATTACAGGTTGAAAATGTGGGTATATATGCATAATAGAATTGTCATCTCTAAAAGGATTACCATGTGAAATTTAGCGGCAGTTATAAACCATTGCAAAGTACCCATAAACTTTAGTGGTTGTTGGGAACCGTCGCAGTAACCTACCAAATGTCGTCATTACCCCATATTTAGCTACGGTTACCAAACATGGCTATATAGCATTCAACGACTGTTTACCAACGGTTGCTGACAATTGTTGCTATATATTATATAGTGACGGTTATGCCAGCGGTTGCTGAAAACCGCCGCTGAATGCCCTACTAACACATTTATTAGCAGCGGTTGGCCAACCGTCGCTGTATTATTTAGCGACGGTTAATTGTCGCTACATACCTTTTTCAATCGTTGCCAAAATACATTTTTTTTTTTTTTTTTTTGTTGCCAAAATACATACCATGGATTGTATTCCCATAATGGTAAGCACAAAAAGCAATGATAGACTTATGATACAGCCTAGTTTTGATGAGGTTAGATCTGTAATTTTAGTATTCTAGTTGATAGCGCCCCGAGGCCTAATTGTAGTATGATTGGTATTTTCCAATCTTGATGGGATATTGTGGGGAAGGATGTTTTGGATGGCCGCCAAAGAATCTTTTAAAAGGAATCCCTTGCCAGTTTTTTTTCCAGCTAACTTTATAGTTTTGATTCCAAAAAGAGAAAAATTGACTACTTTTGCTGACTTTAGATCTATCAACCTATGTAATGTAGTCACAAGTTTATTAGTAAAAATTTTGGTATCATGTTGGTGGCAGTTCTCCCAGATATTATTTCTCATGAACAGAGGGCGTTCATTAAAGGGAGACTAATTTTGGAGAATATCGGTTTGGCTCAAGAAATGATGAGATCGCTTGGGAAGAAGAATTGGGGAGGAAATGTGATTTTAAGTTGGATATGGAGAAAGCGTATGATAGATTAGAATGGAATTTCTTGTTGTACATTTTGTGAAGGTTTGGATTCGATAACAGGTTTTGTCTAGCAATTTCGAATTGTATTACAAAATGCAGTTTTTTAATTTTACAGCAAAGAAGGAATGAAGGTTAGTTTTTGACATCTAGAGGGTTAAGCCAAGAAGATCCTTTGTCACTTTTGTTACTTGTGATTGTTGCAGAAGTTCTAAGTAGGGAACTTGTACGAGCCTTTAATGCGGATGAAATTGGTTATTTCGCTATACCCCCAAACTCAGGCTTGGGAGGAGAATAGTTTCACCAAGACTATGTAGATTTTGTTAGCCTCTTTCAGGGTAGCGAACATCACCTCATCATGCAAAATCCCCTTTTTGTCTAAGTTTAAAGACACTTTCGCTTCGTATTTCGTTTCTATTTTTTTCCAAGACAATTTATTTTCTGTAAAACGTGGGGGTTTTCTTTGAATTAATTTTTATAAATAAAAAATCCCAAACTAACTACAACAACTGCAAATATCTCTAACAAACCAAATACCCCCAATAACTCAAAATACAGAGCGTGAGCAACCACATGATTATGCTTCAACCTATGTTATGTTTTAATTAGTATTTCTCCCATACTTTTCTATGGCTCCATTGTGTTGGTTGTGATTATTTTAATTTTGTATGCGACTAATATGTTTGTATTGTATGCTATATTTTTTTGAAAAATTACCTTCATGGCGAAATGACTGACTTGTCATTTTGTTATTGTCGAAATAACTAGTCCTGGTATTTTTATGTACACCGAGTCATTTTCAAATTGAAAAAAAATAACCCTAGTCATTTTTCCATGAGATGCATGAAACGACCAACTTGGGTCTTTGGAAATGGGGGAGGTAGACAAAGTAGAGTTTGTTTGAGATAGAGGAAAGCAAGAGGTTGTAGAACCCTAAATCATTGAAAATGGAAAATGGCATCGTGAGGAGAAGGTCATTAAAAGTTTTTTTTATCTTTTCTATTATAAGTTGTTGAACTCACTGTTTGGTTTAGTTGATGATTGGGTTTATGTCATTAGTATGGGGTCTGGATTGAGTGATTTAGAAAACATAAACCCAAACATGAGGTTTTTTTTTTTTAGTAATTGGATGATTTTAGTAACATTGGTGAAAAACATTTCTTTTTTTAGACTTACTAATCACATTATAATAACATAATATAAGTTGGAGAGACTAGTTTTGAATCAAGAGTTCCATGCAGCGCTAAAAGCTTTTGAATGGGCTCAAACTCGGGAAAGAGATGTTCTGCTCACCCGGATGAAATGGACACTCAATTCCAACCCGACGAACGCCTAGTTTGTGGAATAACAACTTGGCGACTTTGGAAACTTCCCAAAACAGGCCCTGACTTCGACATGCCATAGGACATAAATTCAAATTCCGGCAAAATAGTTCCAACACCCCATAAACAGCAAAAAGAGTTTAAACGACGAACAACCTGTTTGAGAATTGAGAGGAAGGAAAAAAATGTCCGACAAGGATCAAAAAATCACTAACCAGCGAAACGGGTCTTGTGACCACTACAACGAAGCCCAATTTATGGTGAAAACTCTTTGAAAACCACCCTACAGAACTCTGATCCTTTCTGACCAAGGCAACAGGCTGAAAACTGGCAGGAACAGTGCCATTAACACATCTGAACCAGGGATCGCAACTCACCCACCCAATCACAACTCAAAGTTGTCAATGGCATACCTCACTGACTTTGTTTTTCAGAGATTCCAAACAAACCCCCAATCACCTCTGCGTGCAGGATTTTCAACCACCAAACACCTCCACTAGCTCTACCCGAGGGACTGATCGAAGCAAAGCTTGTTCGATCAGCTTGCACCGGTTCTAACCATGTTTCTCTCCCTGACACACTGCAATTTTTTTTAGCAAATCGAACGAAAGGGAGATGGAAGGAAGCAGAAGAAAAATGAATAAGACAAAGAGAGGCTTTGGGCGGAGAAAGCGTCGGCGGAGCTCTACACGCGGGGAGAAATGAGGAAGAATAATAAAGAAATCTAACAAGTAGTTTTGTTTGTTGGTTATCTAAGGTTGATTGTATTTTATGGATACGACAAAATAAAAATCGTGCTTTTAAAGTAAATAAGTATAAGTACCTTGTGTCAAAATTGAAAAGGTCTACATCTCGAAGTCGGGTACTTCTTCCCCTAATTATTTCCATTCAACCAATGAGGAATCTATAATAAGTAGCAAGTCTAATTCGGCTAATTGTTCTCTGATAGCACCTGCTTCAGTCAAGATTTCTCTCTTTTGAAATGTATCAAAGCATTGGGTGGGGAGTTTGTTTTTATACTTGGGTAGCTATTTTCCCTTACTAAAATTGTGAGGATCGGACACCCACCTCAGCACTTTTAGAAAAATGAAATTTAAACACAAATAATTTACACTAATTAAAAATAAATTCCAAAAACTTTGAAATTAAGCAAATTAGTCAAACAAAAATTTAAGGGTGTTATATTATACACACCTCAAAAGAAATCTTGTCCTCGAGATTAAACTCGAAATAGATGACCATCAAGAAAACTAATTTATCAGCCAACGCCATGCACACCTCAAAAGGATTGATGTTATATTTCTATTACTATAAACATAAAGCTGGTTAGAACCTTTCTTTTTCACGTGTTCGTCCTGATGAAGTAAACACTCCTTAAGTTTTGGTTTATGTCAGTGGCATAAAAAACTCAAGTGCACTGAATGGGTATACATCACTCAAATGTAATATAATTGCATGCTACAAAACTCTTGCACGGTTTAAAATTTTTCTAAAGAAAACATTTAATTAGGACACACAAAGGCTTCTGAAACCTAAGAACAAACTTCGTAAGATCACATCCTTATGAACTACAATCACCACTAGATTCATGTTCAAGCTGTTTTTTTTTTTTTTTAAATTAGAACCTCTAGTGGGGAGGGGCAGCTATGGGATGCCAAACCTTTATTACTTGGAAAAAATTCTTATACAAACTGTTGGGGGTACATGAGGACTTTACCTGAGAAATAAAAATCCAATTGGACAAACATCATAAAAACTATAAAAATAAAAAAAACCGTCCATAACTCACTAGCCTAGGCCAACATCACCCAAAGTGACATAAACCACTTGAATTTTTCTACTTGCAACTTGGCCAAATCCACAGCTTGCATTGTGCAAATTGCAAAAGCTTTAAAACTCCAACATACTTGCAACCAAAACATTCAACTTGCATCTTGCTGAAACATTGCAAAACAAAATTGCACCCATTCTCACAAGGCAAGTGTCCAGCATAGCTTCAAGCCAACCCAACACAAGCAGGCCACTGCGACACAGCAGCTCAGCACCCGCACTGCTATGCAATAACGCCCAGCAGCCTCCATCGCGCCACTGCCTTACCAACAGTCCTGACCGCAACACGGTCCGTAGCAACCAGTACACAGACCGCCCAGTCCTTACAGTTCGCAACCTCTCCTTGCTCTGAAAAACAGGGGATACTCTGTTTTTCAGCAGAGTACTCTGCCAACAATCAGTACAAGAACCTATCATTGCCCATTCTTGCAGCGTCTACTCTTCCCCGTGATGTATGTATGCCGTATGCCAGTGGTCAAGCACTGATAATCCTGCCAATAAAGATTGTTAAATTTGTGGTCCGAGATATTGTCACTCAGGTCGGCACTTTTGCCCACGTTAGCACCATTGAACAAAATTTTTCTTGTTGTTTTGTAAAGAAAAATTATCACAAAAAACCATTCATCCATAATATAAAAATACCACATTTTTTGCAAGTAAAATTTGCAACCACGACTCATTCTCGAGGCTATCGAAAACCATCAAATAGCCACACCTTTATTGGAACCTAAGCATCGGTAAGAAAAAACATGATTCACATAACACATGGAAAAAATATCCATTTGCAGGGCTAAAACCAACATGAACTAGGACACAAACACTGAGCCCTACTTGAACAAACATTACACGACTAAAACTATGAATAACCTAAGTGTCTAGCACAAGGTCCATTCAATCTATACGATTAAACTAAATGGATCTCGAACCCTCAATATATAGATGCAACCATTTGGAATTCAATATCTCTATGTAACACATTTCATGGTACAAACTGAATAAAATGCATCAAACAATCCACAACTACAAAGGTAGTGTATCCTACCAAAAATAGCAAAAGTAAACAAAATGCAACTTAAGTACAATCCCAACTACTACAACCTTGCTAGTCCTGAACTACACAATCTGTAAAAAGCCATAACCCATAGTAGTCATTGCCTCCATTCATGCATACGTAAGGAAAAATAATCAAGACAATATGCAAAGAGTATTGACAATTTGGACAACACACAAAGAGTGATAACACATTCAAATCAAACTGCACAATTCATTTCCATGATGCCACAAACTAACAAGACAACAATACCAATTCTAAACCAACACACAATCAGTATATATTCCCTATACCAAAATTATTGTATCCACACATATTATTCAGTGTGACTTCAAGAAATTGATGCATGAGGATCCGAGTTAGATGATGTTGAGCTTTCAGATAGCACGTTATTAGCACTAAGATATCTTGAATTAGCAGATCAGTGCAAGGATGGCAGGAAATCATAGACCTATTTTTTCTAATTTGGCAGTTTTTGGGGCGTTTTAGTATTTTGGCCATAACTTTGGCTACAAGTATCAGAATCGTGCAAACAACCCCAATTTGGAAAGCTCTTCTCAATGCACATGTCGTGGTCATCCAGCCATGCTCGTTACACATATTTTTAAGGCCAAAATCCACCATTTTCCTTTCTAAATCAACAAATTTAGTAGTTTGTTTCCCTTTATAATAATATTTCAATTATTGTTTAGGAAGTGATTCTGAACCCAGTTCGGGTCAGATTTCTGGCAGTATGTTTCTTTTATTACGTATTTTGTTTTAGCATGATTATTGGAGTTTTGCTAATTTTGGTAAAATTCTAATAATGGCGAGTTTTAGCTATAAAGTCTGGCTTGTGGGCTGATTTTAGAGATACCTTTGATTTGAGTAATTTGATTAAACATTATAGTTATTTCCTCTGTGTGTTTTGGCAAATCTCTTGTATCCTTCCTTGTGAATTTTCTGTTGAACTAGCCGACAGGATAATCATTAATCTGCCCGGCGTCAGTTGGTATCAGAGCTTCAACATCTTTTGGGGTGAGATTTTATCAATTTCTATGGCGGGTGATCCTGGTCGTCGCAGGCAGGTTCCGAACGAGGAAGCCCTTCACCGTGATCGTAGCGTTCAGGATGTGATGATTGAGGATTTACAAAAGGCAAGTTGCAGAACTATCCCAGTGCCTAATGGCACAGGATTTCGGTAATCGTGAGATGGAAGATGATGATTCTGATTCCATTTTTGAAAACCCATATCACAATTGTGTTCAATTCTGGGAGCGCCGTGGTCGGGAAGATCGTCACAGAAATCCCAGTTTCAAAGTTGATCTACCCGATTTTTCTGGAACATTAGAGGCCAAAAGATTTGTGGATTGGTTGAATGAAGTAGAACGCATTATTGAGCATAAGGAAGTTCCAGATCATGTCAAAGTGAAATTGGCTGCCATCAAACACAAAGGCAGAGCATCTGCATTGTGGGAGCAATTGAAGGGATCACGCGACTGGCAGGGCCAAGCCAAGATCACTGATTGGGAAAAGATGAAGAAGAAGATGAAGGGTCACTTCCTTCCTTTCAGATACACTAAAACTTTGTTTCAACGACTTCATTCATTGAGGCAAGGCACGAGATCAGTTGATGATTACACAGAGGAGTTCTATCAACTGGTAGCCCGTAATGACTTATCTGAGACGGAAGAATAGATAGTGACATGATATTTGGGGGGATTACGACAACCCTTGCAGGATGTCCTCAACCTTCACTCATTGTGGACCGTTTCTGAAGCCTACCAATGTGCATTTGCTATGGAAAATTGCAGAACAGGAGGCCTATGATCAAAAGTTATCAAGGCAATAGGCCAGTTCACCCTCAAGAATCTCATCCTACCCAACAGCCACCACAAAGTAACTCTACTATTAGATGTTTCAGGTGGGGTGAATAGAGACATAGAATGACTGAGTGCAGGAAAGCTGCTATTCAGAAGGGAAACAATCTCCTGATTGAGGAAAATGCAGTAGACAAAATTGACGAACTTCGAGAGCCTGTGTATGATGATGATGAAGATGGAGATGGCCATGAGACTCTGGTGGTTTGCAAGAGTCTACTGACTCCCAAGGATCATTCAAGAGATGATTGGTTAAGAACCTATATTTTCCACACAACCTACACAGCTGCAGATAAAGTCTGCAAGATACTCATTGACAGCGGTAGTAGTGAGAACATCGTGTCTGAGAGGCTGTCTAGAAATTGCAGTTGAAGACAGATCGTCATCCCAAGCAGTACAAATTATCATGACTGCATTAAAGCAGTGAGGTAACAGTAGATAGACGATGCCTAGTGTCTTTTTTGATTGGTAAGAAATATTTTGATAATGCTTGGTGCGATGTTGTATCTATAGATGCTTATCATGTATTGTTAGGCAGACATTAGCAGTATGATCGTAGTGTTATTCATGATGGGCGGAAAAATACATATTTCGTTTGCATCAAAGGAAAGAAAACTGTGTTGGCACCTCGTTGGGAAGGAACCACTCCTACCCCGATAACAATTAATACTAACATGGTTTCTAGGTCGAGGTTGTTAGTTGAGATTGATCGTGGAAATGTGGTCTATGTTTTGCTACCTTGTGGGAATAGTGCAACCAATGTGAATTCAGATTTGCCAGTAAAGGTGCAGTAGCTTCTTGAAAAAAATTTGACCTGATGCTGGAGGATCTTCCTCCTGGACTGCCGCCTATGCGAGATATTCAACATCAGATCGACCTTGTTCCGGGGTCCAATTTTTCAAATCGGCTGGCTTATCGCCTATGTCCTAAGGAAATTTGAAGAGTTGCAACGGCAGGTGGTAGAGTTATTGGGAGAGGCTACATCCGTGAGAGTATGAGCCCATGTGCTGTACCTGCTTTGTTAGTGCCAAAAAAGATGGTTTTGGCATACGTGTGTTGATAGTAGGGAAATCAACAGGATTACAGTGAAATACAATTTTCCAATTCCTCACTTGGATGATATTTTAGACCAGCTATCCGGATCTATGGTCTTCTCAAAAATTGACCTTAAAAGCGGATACCATCATATTAGAATAAGGCCTGGAAATGAGTGGAAGACATCGTTTAAGACGCATCATGGGTTGTATTAGTGGATTGTCATGCCTTTTGGTCTGTCCAATGCACCCAGTACATTTATGAGATTTATGCATCAGGTTTTACGGCCTTTCATGGGGAAATTCGTTGTAGTTTACTTCGACGGCATCATAATTTATAGTCCGACTTGGGCATCACATTTTGAAGACAGAGTGCCTGTTCGACAATAAAAAAAAGTGTTATTTCTTCACTACTTATGTTACTTTTCTTGGTTTTGTTGTATCTACAGATGGTGTTCATGCAGATCAGTAAAAAATAGATGCGGTCTTGGAATTGGCCAAACCATAGACCTTACACGAAGTCAAAAGTTTCCATGGATTGGCATCCTTCTACCGTCGATTCATTAGAAACTTCATCACTCTGATTGCTCCTATCATAGAGTGCCTCAAGGGGCGTGATTTTTAGTGGTCCGAGGAAAAGGAGGCCAGTTTTCAACTGGTTAAGCAAAAGATGAAGGAAGCACCAGTTTTGGCACTTCGTGATTTTGAAAAAATGTTTGAAGTGAATTGTGCATTTGGGGTTGGCATTGGTGGTGTTCTGAGGCAGGAAGGGCGTGCAATAGCTTTTTCAGTGAGAAGCTATTAGGATCAAAAAAGAATTATTCCACCTATGATCTGGAGTTTTATGCCCTAGTTAAGTCCCTGAAGCGTTGGCGTATCTACCATGTACAAAGGGAGTTTATTCTTGTCACTAATCATGAGGCCCTCAAGTACATCAATGGCCAACACAAGCTGAGTCGACAGCATGCTAAGTGGGTGGCGTATTTGCAGGAGTTCACATTTGCGCAGAGGCACCAAGCAAGGAGTCTGACCCGTGTCGCAGATGCACTGAGCCGTCGTACGTTACTCCTCACCACCATGAGCACTATAATTGCAGGATTTGAGGCTTTCTCTGATATGTATGCTGCAAATCCTTCCTTCGGGAGGATAATTCAGGGGGTAACTGATGGTCAATGACATGACTTTATTTTGCATAATAGTTATTTGTTTCGTGGATTACAGTTTTGCATTCCAGATTGCTCACTAAGGCAGCAAATTATTCGTGAACTTCATAATGAGGGTCACTTCGGGCGAGATAAGACGTTGGCTTTGATCTCTTCTTCCTATTATTGGCCCAAATTGACCAGTCATGTAGCTCATTATGTAAAGCGTTGTTATGTGTGTTAGCGGTCCAAAGGCATTCTCACTAATGTGAGCCTGTACACACTTTTACCTGTACCTAAGCCCTCTTGGTTTAATGTTAATATGGACTTTGTGTTGGGCTTACCCCGTACCCAACGAGCCTGGGATTCTATTTTGGTTGTGCACTACTACAAATATTAGCTTAGGTAACGCCACTTAGATAGCGCTTTTTTAAAGAGCTATCCAAGTGGGCGCTAGGATAGCGCTTATTTTTCTTTAAAAATAAAAAATAAAAAAAAACCGCTAAAATAGCGCTTTTAAATTTTTTTTTTAGTTAAGCGCTATCTTAATTATGTCTTATATAGCGCTTTAAAAAACGCTATGTGAAAAAACGTTACCGAAACTACCATAGCGCTTTTAAAGTGCTTGCATAGCGCTTTCGAAGCGCTATCCTACTTATATTTAGTATAGCGCTTTATCCGTTAAAAAAAAATCTTTTCTTTCTCTTTCTCTTTTGCTTTCTCTTTCTCTTTCTCATTAACCTAAACTCCAACGCTTGATATCCTCTTTATCCATCGCTGTATAAAAACGAACCAAACACGACCTCCTCTGTTTTTCTTATCTTCTCAAAGCAAACAACACAAGAAATGGGAGGTGGAGCAGTCATGCGAGCAGCAGCGAAGGTTGCGGGGTTCGAAATCAGTGGTGGCCTACGAGGCGCCACTGTGACTCTCCCAGATCAAGCGGTGTCCGCCGCTGCACGCACCGTCACCAGGCCGATTGCAGGGGGCCTCGTGTCGTCAACAGAAGATGGCAAATCTGGGGTTGTGTTGTCTTCGCAGAATAGGGATGTTGTGGAGGAGGGTTGGGAGTTTGCTGGTAGGGAAGAGGAGATGTTTGCGACGAGGGATTCGATTAATCCTGTCAACAGACTTGTGTTCGGAAGTGCACCCAGTATGGAGGAGGCCATGGAGGCCACTTCTGACTTGAAAGAAGTGCTTGAAAAGTAAGGTTTTTATTTGAAGTTGTCTCTTTAGAACCGGGTTGGTTAAGCATGCTTTGATTTTGAATGGGTTTTCATTAGTTTGGTTTTGATTTGCCTTTTGTGCCCTAATTTTTTGATTTTCTGAAACGAAATTGAATCATGTTTATGTTTACATGAAGTTTGATTGTTTTGGTTTACTTTTATGAAATTGACAATGGACTTTGATTATGGTGCTTAAGTTTGTGATTTTTTGTGAAACAGACTTGAACAATTTTGACCTAATGAATTTGGAATTTTGACCTAATGAATTGGGAATCTAATTTACAATGGGTTTCTTCTTATCAGGTGTTGGAGTTAGCAGGAAAAGCAGCGAGAGACAACAAGCAATCCAGAATAGTGCTAGGACACATACAATTGGCAGTGTGAAATGACGAGGAGTTGAGTAAGTTGTTGGGTGCAATCATTGCCAATCTTGCTTCATCGGGCTTTCTTCTTGTCGCTTTTCTTCACTTCACTCAATTTTGTTCACTTCAATCTTCCTCTCTTTCTAAGAATAGTTTTCATTCATATTTTGAAACAGTGAGTTGATTTGCTCAATAAATGATGACTTAGCCCAGGATTTTAACTCGAGATCTCATTCCGTCGTCGCTCAATAAAGGTTGGACGGAAAAAGGGGCTCATAAATATGGAAGATTAAATGAACAGTCCTGGTGGGAGAAATGGGGAGAAAACAATGATGGAAGAGGAGAAGTCTTGAAATGGTATGCTTAATTTCATCATCTCCAGCTGATTTGCATGGGGTACTAACTTATGGACATGAATCACTATATAAACATGCACATGGAAATTAGAGATTAAGGATGTTGAGTCCTTCCAAAATGATCAATAACTCTCCCAGTGTGTGGCAGTGTTATTGTTTAACGATGTCAACTGTGCAATGAGTAATGATATGTTGAGACATGGCTAGACACACTTAATGGAGATGTGTAGAGTAGCATATGAGTATTATAATATTTACAATTCTCTTTTTTCATGAACATAGTATTGATTTCATAGATCAATCATACAATAAGCATTTCATTAGCGAGAGTTTCTAACATTCATATATCATAGTCTTTCAATATGTTTTGTGACTTGAGTAAACAAAAGCATTTAGATCTCTGTGTTCACTTTTGAGTAACTAATGGACAAGCAATGGTTTTTATCAAATATTTACTATGAAGTATTTGTTTCCCTAGAGCTTTGCTTTTGACTATGTTTCACTTTCAGTCATCTTAAGCACAATTCTTTAATACTTTCACCTGGAAAGACTCCTAATGCCAGTATAGTTTCAAGTTAAAATTTCTGTTACTTTTTTAAATCGAGATGGTAGATTTATAAGAGTTATGCTATGGATAATGAAGGGATATGGGATCTTGCATTTTCCTTTTCTTTTCTCAGGACAGATAAGTGGGCAGAAACCAAACTGGGAACCAAATGGGGCGACAAGTGGGAAGATAAATTCTTTTCTGGCATAGGTTCACGGCAAGGAGAAACATGGCATGTATCATCTACTGGTGACCGTATGCTACTCCCTTAGTCTTAGATTATATTTTGATTCTTAAAAACTGTTTGTCTTTCTGTTTCTTTTTTTTTCCTCTGTTTATCCAAATAGTTAAATTCAAGCCATGCCTCCAGGTTGGCAGAAGAATTATCAGGTACTAGACACCTCAATTGACCAATAATCCAAAACATGTGGCAAAAAATAAGTTAACAATTGCAAGAAAACTAGTCAGTACACAAGAATATGGTAAATGACATTTCCTAACTTATTGGTTGAGTTCACTCAGTTCTCCAATATTATGATGTTTTAAGATGAGCTCCCAATAAGTATATAGTGAGTCTGTGATTTTATAGTTCGCCGATTTATCAGTCAACATTCCTAATCCTGGAGGTGAAGTGGAGAAACATTAATTGAGAGTATCATTCATTAGATTGCAGCGATTGCACATATTTCCAATTGTTTCCAGCTTTCAGTGTAATCTCATGAAACACTAGATTTTCAGATATATGTTACAACTTATCCACAGGGTTTAGGTGACCATGCTAGTTTAGATAGTAGAGTTTGGTGTTCTATTAACTATATAGAAAAAAAAATGTGTTTTGTATAAATACCATTCATGTCTTTTTCGTTTAGATATTCGCTACCACATTTTATTGCCCAGTCGGGTCTATCTAGAAGGATATGTCTACTGTGCAATATAATACCTACCTTGTAAAGAAATAGTCCCGTCATGTAGACACAGTCAGTCTTGTACATTATATCTGAAGTACTAGGCAGGAAAAATGGGTTTAGTCTTCATTGAGTTGGTCTTTCATTTAAAATTAATTCAAAACCTTTGCTAGCTTGACATTTTCAATGAGTTAGGTAAGCTATAATAATATAAAAATATCAACTAATTAGTGTTCTATTCTTTGTTCCAAACCTTTGTCTCAAATGACTCAGTATAAATAGTGAGCTCTACAAGGTTATCTTTCACAGCTAGAGCTCCTACTACTTCAGTTTAGTTATAAAGTACTGAAATTGTGAGGAGATAGCTATAATGGCAAACATCATTATCTTATTTGCTCTAATAACCATGGTGTTCACCTACTCTCCTACCTTTGCCTTTGATCCAAGTCCCCTGCAAGATTTCTGCGTAGCTGACCGTGCCAACTCAGGTACATATCCATTCAGTTTCTGATACATGGAATTCTTGCATTAAATGTTTGAGAATGTTGTCAGTTCACGTTGGCTAATTTTTGTGTCATTATGGATCTGACGGTAATTTGTTATATATCCTTGATTAAATAGTGGTTTGTGTTTCTGGTGCATTGCAGTAAAAGTTAACGGCTTTGTCTGCAAGGACCCGAACATGGCTAAACCAAGTGATTTCTCTTTCTCGGGCCTAGACAAGGTTGGAAACATTTCAAAAACCACAGGATCTGCTGTGACTCCTGTCAATGTAGCTCATATAGCAGGGCTCAACACTCAAGGAATTTCACTGGCTCGTATTGACTTTGCACCCTATGGGATCAACCCTCCACACACGCACCCACGAGGCAGTGAGATCTTGACTGTACTAGAAGGTACTCTCTATGTTGGCTTTGTCACCTCCAACACCGAGAATCGCCTAATTACCAAGGTACTTAAGAAGGGAGATGCATTTGTCTTCCCAATAGGCCTCATTCACTTTCAAGCCAATGTTGGACATGGAAACACAGTTGCACTCGCTGCATTGAGCAGTCAGAATCCTGGTACGATCACTATTGTTTAGTCTGCATCATACTGTATGTACACCACTCACTCCACATATTTGTTTATTTATTCATTTGTAGAGCTTCTATATTTCTGTGATTTCAGATTCTTAGTGTATATTTTTTGGGATCATAAAATTTAATGTGTATTGAACATGTCGTAAGATTGCACGTAATGTGGTTGCCATGGCCACTGGAGATGCACCAGCTGAAGTTGCAACAACCGAGCTGCCTGAGATTTTTAAAACCATTCAAGAAGGGGTATGAAATTATCTTTTCAGCTGGGCTTTGACATTTTGTGGTCCTTGTGGATATTAAGTTGAAGTATTGATATGTATGATATAGTGCAGATGTTTCTTTTATATGTTTATTACTTGATTACTATTAACAATCTCTCTAATGAATTAAAGGAATGAAATATAGTTGGACCTTTAGTCATTTACATTTATCTTACTGATACAAAACCCTTTGTGTTTGGCAGTGGTTTGCATATATATAGTAGCAGTAATAGGTGTGTTCTTGTATTTCAGGTTAAGATTTATATACCGACTTAGTGTGTGTGTGTGTTGTTATACTTATACAATGCCATGATGCAATTTCAGGTTATGCGAGGATACAATTTGAAGTGGCGGTAGAATCTGAGAAACATTCAGCGGTGCCGCAATGTACAGACAAAGTTAGGACTGTAGGAGAAGCTGTTGGCCATTTCATTTCATGGCCAAAAAAGCTGGTGTATATATATGATAGTATATTAACAACTTTGTATGAATGCTTAAATTATATTTTGAATGAATGAGAAACAGTTAGTTATCATGTTGTGTCTTTATTGATTGATTCAACGTTGTCATTATTATATTAAATATTATATTTAGCCCAGAAAATCGGTATCGGAAAAATAGAAAAAACAAATCAAATAACTTAGATAGCGCTCAAATTAGCGCTATCTAAGTTTAACATATATACTACAATAAATCTTCTTTAAGCGCTATCTAAGAACAATCTAATTACTTCCATAGCGCTTATTTACGCGCTATCTTAGCAGATAAACAAATATAATTTAAAAAAATCATTTAAATTAAATAGCGCTTAACAAATCGCTATTCAAGCTAATTTAAAAAAAATTAGCGCTTACATAGCGCTTTAGAAGGCGCTATTGAAGTTAATTAAAAAAAAACGCTTAGATAGCGCTTTTTAAAGCGCTATCTAAGCGAAGCGCTATTCAAGTACGCGCCTTGCATAGCGCTAAAAAGCGCTATCTAAGCCTATTTTTAAGCGCTATGCAAGCCTATATTTGTACTAGTGGTGGTTGACAGGTTTTCCAAGATGGCCCATTTTGTAGCTTGCAAAAAACAATGGATGTTGTCCGGACCGCCTATCTTTATTTCAAGGAGATTTTGCGTTTACATGGTGTTCCCCGATCCATTACCTCATATTTGAACCAAGTTCATGAGTCATTTCTGGTGAAGTTTATGGGAGAAACTGGGGACGAACTTGAATTTTAGCAGCGCCTGCCACCCCTAGACGGATGGACAAACCGAGGTGGTGAACCGCAGTTTGGGGAACTTTTTGAGGAGTTTGGCAGACATTAAATCGAAACAATGGGATATGATGTTACCTCAAGCAGAATTTTCCTATAACAGGTCGAAGAACAAAACCACAGGAATTGGCCCATTTGAGATTGTCTATGGCAAGAAACCATCCGTGGTGCTTGACTTAGCCCCTATTCCACGTGTGGGTCATTTGAGTCCCGCGACAGATGCGATGGCAGAACAACTTTGATGTATCCATGAGCAGGTGAAGCTGGCCATTCACGAGAGTAATTCCAAGTACAAGGTTCAAGCCGACAGTCACCATCGTCAGGTACTTTTTGATGTTGGTGATTTTGTTTGGGCAATATTAACCCGTGATCGTTTTCCCGTTGGAGAGTACAATAAGCTTAAGGAGCGGAAGATTGGACCCTGTGAGATCTTGGAGAAGATCAATGATAATGCCTACAGACTGTGCCTCTCTAGTCATTTGAGGACATCTGATCGATGTTTTTAATTTAAAGCACTTGAGTCCTTGTTTTGCAGATTCCGATGATTCTATTGTGAACTCAAGGACGAGTTCTTTCCAACCCAGGGCGACTGATGCAGGAGGATCCGAGTTAGATGATGTTGAGCTATCAAATAGCGTGTTATTAGCACTAAGTTATCTTGAATTAGCAGATCAGCAGAAGGATGGCAGGAAATCATATACATTTTTTTTCTAATTTGGCAGTTTTGGGTGCGTTTAGTATTTTTGCCATAACTTTGGCTACGAGTATTAGAATCACGCAAACGACCCGAATTTGGTAAGCTCTTTTCAACATGCAATTCGTGGTCACCAAGCCACACTCGTTTCAAATCTTTTTGAGGTCAAAATCTACCATTTTCCCTTCCATGTCCACAAATTTAGTAGTTTATTTCCCTTTATAATAATATTTCAATTATTGTTTAGGAAGTGATTTTGAACCCAATTTGGGTCAGATTTCATGTAATATATTTATTTTATTACGTATTTTGTTTTAACATGATTATTGGAGTTTTTTAATTTTGGTAAAACTCTAATAACCGCGAGTTTTAGCTATAAAGTCCGACTTGTGGGCTGATTTTATAGATACCTTTGATTTGAGTAATTTGATTAAACATTAGAATTATTTCCACTATGTTTTTGGGTGAATCTTTTGTATCCTTCCTTGCTAATTGTTTGTTGAACTAGCCCACAAGATAATCACTATTATGTCCGACGTCAGAAATAGACATCACGCCTTTGACATTATTTTACACATATCACCATTTCACGAAAATAAATCAAACAAAACATTCATTCACAAAACAATCAAAGTCCTTAACTCCACTAACCATTCTTCATTCGAGGAAGCATTGAGTAGCATTACTCAATAGTAACCGATGCTTTAATTTGGTTGAGGTAACAAAATAACATCCAGAACAAACCTTCCAAATCTTTTTCATGAACTAGTAATCAGTTAGTGAGTCTCTCTCATGTGTTTCCATGCACTTTTTGTGTTTCACCACTCTATAGGTCTTTGATTCCACATATTATATCCCTCAAATGATCACCCTTTCAAGACTTTTTGTTTCTGTTTCTATTTTTCATCTTCCTCTTCAATGAAGATGAAACTCTATTGGTCGCCTTTAATTGCTTTGCACTCATTTATGCCCTTCCCTCCCTCGAAGCCCTGCCAAGTCATCAACGGCGAGCGTCCTCTATGCACCATCACATTCAAATAGAAAAACTAGAGACAAAACAACATGCTAACTTTTTTACCCAATCCCACATCCAAAGGCAAGCTAAGCCTCGCTGCTTAGTGTAACCATGGTACTAATACAAAGTTGTCATGCTCCGATTCTTGAAATATCTAAGAAGCTGAGATGTTATGCAACCTGAAATTGATTTTTTACTTTATATGCCAATGGTTACACCTGCTAGCACACGATAAAATATAATTTAAACCAAAACCCCTATACCAGAGAGTCAAACCAACTACTCAAATGTCCAACCAAGTAGAAAACAACTCAATCACCCAAGGCCTCTTGCAGCACCACCACCAACAACAACACCACCTGCACCTGAATAGGGGTAACACCACCACCAGACCACCTGCACCCGAATATGGGTACACCCATTTGCCACTAACAAGCAAACGAGTCAGCACTAGCTGGTATAGTAGAACTACAACTTCTAACCCCAAATAAAAGGCATAATAACAATTAAAGCAAATAAAAGGGGTAATAATAATAAATTAACAATGCACTACAACTTTGCATTCTCAATGCTCAATTACGATGTAAATATCCATGTGAAACACAACACTCAAATGTGCACATAAATTCCCCACTTCTCAAGGCCAAGTGTCACTCCCTTTTCAAGGCTTAGCGTATTTCCTTTTTTTGAAACAGGTATATATACATGTGCTCAACAACATTAATATAATCTTATCAATGTCACAACAATATTCTTTCCTTGGTAGCTTTCCGACCATAACCCTTCCTCCCCCGCCCCCCGACTGCCCCCACCCAAGGTGTTATATTACCATACAATTGTTGAACAACATAGGTGCTAACAACACCAACATCATTATTTCCCTTGGTAGCTTGTCGGCTATAGCTCCCACCCCCACCCCATGCCCACCTACCCAAGGTGCATTACAAGAAATATGGGTTTTGTTGAAAAACGATGTTCCTCACTGAAACATGTTAATTCGTCACTTTTCATCAAATTTGAGGAATTTCAGTCGTCGCAGCGTTAAAAAATTTCTTATCCATCACCGAAAGTCAACTTATGTGGCAAGTTTTTCCTCACATAAACTTAGTGCGCTGATACAATTACAACATGGGTGATGACATTTTCGTCACCCTACCATTTGTCATGTGATGAAATGCAGGAGTCACGTGTGGTAACTTTCGGTGAGCAACCTTTCCTCGCTTATGTACATAATTTATAAATGTCCAATAGTTTGTCACGACAGTGATTTAATACATTAAAAATATATATCTATGACAAATTTTTCCTCACGCTCTCATTATATTTCTGACGATTCTTCTTCACCCATTTATTGTAGCTGTCACATATTCTTAAATGGGCCCACCTAAATTTTTTGTCATGCACAATCCAAAATGAAAATAATTGGATTTCCATTCATCAAAAAAAATATTACATTCTTTCATTGAATAGACAAAGTCACATCACCGAATGCAATATATATCATCATCAAACAAGTCTACAAAAGTTTAATAATGATATCAGCTGACAACATGTAGTTGACATCCAAATAAAAATGGAGGGTACTGAAGTAAAATCAAGCTTTTTAATTCATCAGCATCTATTCATACCCACAATCTCCTTGCATCATTCATCATCATCATCACCATCATTGTCACGGAGCTCATCAACAAAAGGATTATTTGGATGCACACAACTACCATTAGAACTGCTTGGATCGTGGTGGGAGGAACCGTTGTTGGTACGACCTTGCATTGTAGTTACTAAAAAGACTACATTCAACATTAGAAAGTAATAAATGTCTCTAAAGTTTATTTTCTAAAAAAGTAGGACTTTGTTTTACTATGTAAACTGAATTCTCTGTCCTGGATCGATGTTGGAGAGTCGTTGCTGGTCTCGGAGCAGGCCTGGACGTTGTGCTGGAGCAGGGTATTATCTATCCTGGTCCTGGGTTTTCGTGGTTCAGAGTTTGCTAGATATGGTCGCAAGAGGTCTTTGTTGTTTGAAGTTGCAAGGTGTTGGTCGGTTTTTTTATGAATGCCAGTTTGCCAAAAACAAAATGGTACTTGGTTCTATTTTGCAATTGGCAATTTGCTGCAGAGTGGTTCGTCAGCGGTCTCAATTTTTTCAACTGGTCATGAATTTTAGTAAGGGCTATTAGGTTTAAAAGTTGTTTCTTTCAATGTATTCTTCTTTATTTATTTGAGATAGTCTTTTAGGTTTTTGATTCG
Source organism: Berberis thunbergii (assembly GCA_003290165.1). Taxonomy (NCBI): domain Eukaryota; kingdom Viridiplantae; phylum Streptophyta; class Magnoliopsida; order Ranunculales; family Berberidaceae; genus Berberis; species Berberis thunbergii. Next base: position 122,043 of record QNQO01002261.1, read on the forward strand.
GGTAAAGTCATAATATACCCCCGAAAATGTGCAAATTTTCTTTGGTATAATGAAGGTCTGGCATCCCATAGCTGCCCCTCCCCACTGGAGGTTTAATAATAAAAAATGTAAAGTTCTCAAAATCCCAAATGAACTAGAGAAGATTAAAAGTTACAAGCAAAAATGTGAAAATTCACAAGCCAACACTTCATAGGTTGATATGTTCTGAATTATGAATTATTATTACATCTAATCATGTCTTTTTTTTTTAAGAAGAACCTGCAGTGGGGAGGGGAAACTATAGGATGCCAGACATTTATTACTTGATAAAAATCTTATACACCATTCGGGGGTACATTACGACTTTAACTGAGAAAATAAAACTAGTGGACACACGTCATAAAACAAAAATCAAATTCTAGGTCCATGAAGGAAACTATCCTAATTCACTATGTGGCCTTAATCAAGAAAATCCTTAAGAAAAAGGTTCTTGGTCAAAAGGCCTAATTTACCAAGGTTTAGGCATTACAAATTAAGGCCTAACACCAAGAAACAAAAAGGAAATTTTAAAACCAAGCCTATATCACCAAGAATAAGGCCTAAACCAAGGAAAAGGTCTAGGAAACCAAATTCAACTAGACCTCATAAACAAACAAATAAGTAGGCAACATACGTAGCAGCAACCCATAAACATCTAGCATCTCATCGTGTCTTTAATTGGAGGGAAAAAACACTCACTAAAATATTTATAAAACTGGTCATGGTAACCATTTGAACTAAATACTTACAAAACTTCTTCCACTAAATTATTCTCTCAACTATTGAAATCGAGACAAGATGTGTGTCATAAACCATTAATCTCTGAACTTTTAACCTGCGTGCAACAAAAACACAATCTTAAAAGCAAGAGACCAACCCATACATGAATACAAATAATAATCAAATGGCATGTCTGGTTCCAAAATATAATCCCTAGACTTATAAGTAATGAAAGTTTTTAGTTATATATTAAGAACTTTTTAGAGTGTGTAATACTACCTCCACAAAATAGGGTTTCACCGTAGCAAGAGCTTAGGAGCGCCGCAAAACATTCATTTTGTGAGCATATTATTGCAGCTACAAGAGATTAAACCTTCCTTAACAATAGCTTCCTTGAAATTCCTGGAAAAAAATACACGCATTTAAGTAAGCACTAAAAATACACACATTTAAGTAAGCACTAACCTTGAAATTATGAAAGAATACCCAAAAGGTAATATGATATAGGGGGTTTGTTAATGCTTAAAGGAGAAATGGTATTAAACCTTATATTAGAAATGCATCACCATTCTTCTCTTACTAGACTATAAATACTAGTTAAGCTTCTTTTGTTGGTAGCTAAAAAATTGAAATTGGAGGATACTCGATACATAGAAGTTAAATTGGTTATACCATCAAATGTAAACATTTAAAAAAAAAAATAACCTCCAGGTAGGAGGGAAACCTATGGGCTGCCAGACCTTTATTCAATATCAAAAAAAATTACAAATCAATACGAGGGTACGTTACGACTTTACCATATTAAAAACCTTGAATATTGAAAACTTAACAAAAAGAAAAACTAACTAAGCACTATGTCCAACACCCAAAACCATAACATATGGAAAAACCAATACAATGTGTTGTTGTCAAATTATCGCTCCCTGCTGACCTGCACAAGAACGCACGTGAGCCATGGACCACCGTTGTGGTGGCCGATGGAATTTCGATGCTAAAGTTAGACAGGGCTCTGAGGAAGGCTTAAAGTTGTAAACAGGTCATTTGTAGCGTACCTTTAGTCACCAACCCTCAATGATTGGTGACTAAATATTGGAAACTTCCTCCTGGTGATTCTTTTCTAATTAGAAGTCGTCTTGTGGAAGGAAGTTTCCCTGCTAGACCTATGGCTCCTTGATACATGGGAGATAGTTACCAATCAAAGTGGCATCCTTAGGTGGAAATTTCAAAGTACGACGTATACTCTAGCATTTGCTTCCTAGTTCAAGATAGAGTACTGATCGCAGTGCCCGTCCGAAACTGATCCCCGAGATACTTGACTCTATAGGACTTACGAGAATTAGGCGATGGTTGTGAGATTTATGGGCTCAGAAGGACACAGTAATTAAGGTTTATCTGGCGGATTGCACTTTGCGGGCTTGATGTCGGCTTGGCTTGGATCAGTGTTGGAATGATGCTTGGGCTTGTTATTTCTGGATATCATCATGACACATGTACAATGTAGACGAAAGGACATTTCGATGAATTCATCAGTTGTTCCCCTCTAGTTAGTGAGCCAACTAGTCTGTCCACTAAGTTAATTCCCAAAAAGATTTGTCGCTTATGATGATTGAGTCTGAACCGTTACTTTGAGCGACGTGTTTCATTAATTAGGCGCCCGTCGGTTCATTGGAAAATGGGGGGAATCAATCTCTATTTAGATTTCCCTTTATGCAGAGATTGACCTTTCATTCCCCATTTTTAAGACTCTGCTCGGTTAAACTTTTGAATGAAAGCTTGTTCACTTCTCCCATTACTCACCAGAATCAACTAGACAATGAGCTTCGTGTCAAGGCCTCCAGTTCATTGAAGATAGGTCAGCCTCTGAATCGAGTTTGGCTGAAATTTGAATAATATTTGGGGTCCCTGAAGACCTAAAAATATTCACACTGGGTGCTAACCAAACGCCAATGTTTCCTGTGGAAGGATTCATCTATTTGCACGTGGCATGCTCCAAAAGAGCGTCTGTTTTCCTGTGATTGATGAGATCTTGAGCTTTCTAGAATTCCTTGGTATCCTTCAAGCCCAGTTGTACCGAATGGGTACAGGATTGTTCTCCTTATATTGATCAGAGGCAAAGGACGCTGGTGTCCGAGTGAACTCCTGAGGGTGATTCAGTTTATTTTTACTTTTCCTTGACTAAACAATCCACACCATGTCTGAGATGAAGTCGTCTGCTTGCTTCAGGACTGGTGGATGAATAAAAAGATTGGCAGGAACACTATTTCCTGGCTTCCTTCGGAACCAGAAGTATTTTTAGTCAATGGTCCGCTCGCTTAAACGCAGAATTCATGCACAATTCGAAGGTACACTTTTCGCCTTATACTTCTATGTGCCCGATTGTATGCTGTTTTCTATGTGTTTCTTTGTAAGGAGGTTTCCCCACTATCCTCTTTCGTCGAGGTGGAGAGTTGTTTGAAGGGTTCTGTGTCTGATGCCTCGAAATGAGAGTGGAGGATGTTATCTGCACATCCCAACTTTTAGTCACAATGTGTTTTGGGCCCATTGGCATGTGGCGCTCCTCTTTTCGAAATGTTGAAGGTTCAGTCTGAAGGTGGAACTCCCTCCAAGAATGGGAAGACCTCGAAAGGTAAGGTTTCCAATCTGTCAGACATGGAAGGGCTTTTTGAGACACTTTTTTCCTTCATAGGCTCGAAGAGGTCTCACATTGGGGTTGAGCCTGCTTCTAAACAATCCGTTCCGTTAAGGGAGGAGTGTGATTTTGACCTATCCGTTGAGGCAGAAGTTGTAGCATCTGATTTGCAGAAAGACCACTTGCAGCTAGCGGAGGTTGATGACGCATAAAAGCTGAGTACCGAGCAGGCAGAAGCTTTGAATAAGAAGCGGATGCCTACTGTGTTGTGGGGTCCGGGCTTCTACTAATACTAGCAAATCTAGGTCTGTTTATTGGAAAATCTTGATAAAGATTTTTCTATGTATCCCGAGTTTTCTCGTCCCACCAGTGGACCCTCCTTCCTGCACTCCACATTGCCCTCCATCCCCTTCAAATCATATGTCAAGACAACAAAGGGTTTGATGGACGATTCACTTCTTCTCTCCCTTTGAATTCTACCGATCTTGCTCACAACAGAAGGTCGACTGCTACTGACAAGGCGAAGGCGGTGGATGAGGGGACAAACATGGTGAAATCTGCAAAGGGTGGTGCCGGTGTAATTTCGTATCTCGGAGAGTTCATCTAGACGTGCGAATGAGTCTGTTTGCTCCAAATGTAGTGAAAATGAGCAACTGGGCCCAACACCAAAAGGTTGACATCGATTATGCTTCGGGGAAGCATATCAGTAGACGTTATAGCTGACTGGTGAATTGCGTCTTAAAGATAGAGGAGGATATGTTGGAAAAGTGTATGGATAAAAGGTTGAAACATCTTATTTTTACTTGGGATATCACATCTGAGCCAAGTGGTCCTACCTGGAACGGAGTTTGAAACGGCCTACGAGAAGGTGTATACCATAAAGCGCATCTTCTCTAATATGCAGAATTTGTATTCTTTCTTTTGATTGAGTCATTGAGAAAACAACTTGAAGAGAAAAGGCTGAACAATCAGCGCTGATGCTGAAGCCGGAGGGTTCGTCTGGAAGCCTTTAAGCCTGATTTAGCAGAGACGATGTCCGCTAGGACAGGTCTAAAAAAGAGTTTAACCTGGTCCGCCGTGGCTTAGAAGTTGCATAGGAAACTGCGGCTAAGTGTGCTCTGAGTTGCGGTTTCTTACTGAGGAGAATCCTAGGAAAGAATTTGAGTGGGCTATCCAGAGACAACAATTAGAATTCGATGTTGAATTCAATGCTCGGGAAGTGAGAAAAACTGAGGATCAACTTCTCCTGGTGCAGAATGAACTTAGAACAATTAAAGACAGCTTGATTACTAGCAATCTCAGACTGACACACTAATGGCAAGCTAGAGTTGCTAGAGCATGAGCTTACTAAAGCAAATGTGCACGAGAAAGAGCTTCTCAAAGTACAGGGCACGTTTGAATTCCACAAGATCATCCATGGGAAGTTGGAACTGCTAGCCTTGATGAAAGAAGAACATCCGGATTGGGACTTTTCTTACTACAGAAAGTTTCCTTTCCAATTTTGAAAAGATCTTTGAGCTGTCAAAAGAAGATGGCGATCCGGATAACGGTGCTCAGGCTGAGCACGCACGGACACAACTCTTGCTTATTTTCATGTTAAGTTTAGTTCCTTGTATATCTACCTTGTCCTGATGAGGAGTGACTTTTGTACGGACTATACTTTTTGTTTGGAATATTAACGAAAACAAGTTTCTTTCGAGTATACTTCGTACCCGTTCTATCCTATCCTCTGTCGCATGTTTTCCATTTTGCCTTGTCATTTTATTTTGACGTATGTTTTTTTGGTTAGCAAGGAGCCATGTGGTCTATCCATTGTTGAGAGATCGACCGTTTATGCCGCGAATAATTTTGACCTGCACTTCCATGAGTTCTCATTGCTTAGTTATGCATAAAAATGAGCATTCTGTATGATGAGGATGGTTTGGCAGTGGGTTACTTTGCCCAGACTACATCTCATCATCAAAGTAGGTGGTTAGAAGCTCAAGTTATAGATTGGACTGTCAGTTGCGGTCATTGGCATGAGTGAATTGTTATAGTCGAGCACATGCGTTGTTGTCTGGAGTTAAGCAAGAGTGCTGGCCCAAGTTAGGTTTCGTAAGCTCGGCCTGGTCTGCAACGTCTGAGCTTAGCGGACTAGTTTTCAGTTCGACTCAAGCGACCTTTGTCGATAATGGGATGTCAGCTCATGCATGAGTAAAGATGTCGGCTGAGCAGTAATTAGATTTGGCAATCAATGACCTGTGGAAGAGTAGTGGTCCCGTGGCGAGCCGTCGACATCAATCAGAACTAACTAGGCTCCCACTTTCCAAACCATCTACGCCCACGCGGAGCTAGCTACGGACTTTAGATGAGCAAATTCGGTGACCCTGGTCTGTAGAAGAGCAGTGGTCCCATGACAAGCCACCGACATCAGTCAGAACTAACTAGGCTCCCACCTTCCAAACCATCTAAACCCTCATGGAGCGAGCTACAGATTTGGGATTTGGAAATTCGGTAACCATATTTTGTAGAATAGATGACTAAGTTTATTGGCTAGATTGGGGATCTGCCTATTATTGGCATGCAAGCCTACTTCCAAAATCGGATGGCATTGTGCGAATTAGTTTCCACTAATTTCAATGAAAGTTATAAGGTATTTAGCTAGTGATATGTACCTTTTCTTTGTGTGTAAAAACTTACAAAGGCTTCTCCTACTTCGTCAGTGGTAGAGTGTCACCTGGATAATGGGCCGAGCTGGTAGCAGCATCCCTGGGCCCAAATAAGAAAAAGTAGGTACCGTGCCATGTTTGTGATGTAGATTGTGAGACGGTAGAATATCAATTACTCTTTAAATTAATGGAGTTGCGTGCAGCATCATTAATTAATTGATGTTGGTGTTTAATGCTGAAGCGCCGGTTTCGTGAGCCACTACGTCTATAAAATGGTGTTTCTTCACCGTTGATAGTGCATTTTTAGATGATTTTACTAAAAGAATATGTTTTTGGTTTTCCAATGGCTTATGGATAGTTTTTGTTCTTTGAGTCTCTGAATGTCTTGACATTTGCAGTGATGAGTCTTGAGAAGACTTGTTATTATGTGTGCTCACATGCTCTGGGTGAGCACCCGATTGGTTGTTTGAGACCTTGTAATTTATTTTTGTATTGTAAAGAAGTAGCACGGACTTCCCTCGAGGGACTAGTCTATCTTTTATGCGTTGGTGATCTGTTGGCTCTTCGAACCACATAAATTTTGAGATAACGCCATTGTTTTCCTCCCTCCTCATAGCCTTGAGACGTTGCGCTATGCTGGAACTTGGAATTGCGGTGCAAAGTGATGTTTGACATGGCATGTTAGAAAAGGACATTGACTCTTGACACCCTTCTCATCCCTCAACGAAAGGGTGCACTCGATCCATTTCAGCCTGATTCTTGTCCCAAGTTTGGCTGATTGGGCGGATCGAGTATGTGAGTTTGCTGTAGCTTCGGCTAGCATATCACGCGGCCTCTAGTTGTTGACTTTGTTCCACCTCAAGTCGTCTTTGGAGGCGGATTTGATGAAGTATTGAATTGTTTGCGCTCTTTCGTGTTTTTTTTTGTTCATAAATTGTCTTATCCAAAGAAATTGCACAGTGAAACTCTTAGTGCACACCGTAGTTTACCTTTGATACCTTTCATATCACTTTTGAGCCATCTTTTAAG